>JAJOOS010014046.1:0-10120 GCA_029582725.1 Solanum chiquidenum
AATGAAGTTTAAATGTGTGGATGTAAATAAGTTTTTATTCCGCACTATTTTCATTATTGAATGCAATGAATGACTATGTGGCTTGTATAAGACCCCTTCAGGGTCGAATACGCCATGTTATGACTAGGGGGTACTCTCGGGTCGTGACAATACCCCTATCGATAACCCCTTATCTTTGTAAGAAGTCACATAGCCCTTTTTGGCAATGATATAACCCTGTATGCAGCGCATAGCCCTCTTAGGCAACATCATAGCTCTGTGGGCTACATATAGCCCTCTTTTGCATCAACATAGCCCTGTAGGCAACACATATCCCTCTTTGGCATCAAAATAGCCCCTTAGGCAACACATAACACTCTTTGGAATCAATATAGCCCCTTAGGCAACACATAACACTCTTTGGAATCAATTTAGCCCCGTGAGAAACACATAGCCCTCTTAGGCAATAACATAGTCCTCATAGACTACATCATAGGCCCCATAGGTAGTTCATATTTCAACAGCTAACCATAATAGCCCCAAGGGTGACAACAAACAATTGAATAGGCTAAAGGCAAGCAATTTAGCTATAAACAATATATATGAATAGTCTCCAAGTCGTTCCTAACTTAGGGTCGTTCTCCAATTTAGCTATAAACACATAGCCCTAAAATGAGGGTTTATAGCCACTCAATCATCCAACCACTCACAATTACATCTACAAGATCACCAATATTAACTACCCTATTATATCACTCCGAAGCTCTAAGGAAATATGCCGAACGAAGGGAATAGCTTTAACATACCTTTTTCTTTATAATTTATGCTGAAAATACCTCTGTCCGCACCACTACAATACTAAAAAAAGTAAAATCAATCAGTAATTAAGGACAAGAATTACTACGACAATTTGACAATCGATACGGATTCCTATCGTAAATTACTATCCAAGACCTAAGATATCCATAAACTGATAGAGATGGTTCCTACCTTTATTTACACGCCCAGAACACTTGAATAAAATCAAACCACTCAAGAAGAAAAAAGATGCTGCCACAACCTCAACAAAACTACACCGCTCAATTCACCATGAAAACTATACCAAAACGACGAGCTCGCAACGTAGGACAATTTTCGATAAGGAGCCAAGAAGAGATAATGAACACACAAGGATGATTTGAGGAATAATTCTCTGATTTTTGTGGGTTTCTTACGAGCTGGACTGAAGAAAAATGAAGAAGATGCTATCTTATAAGGTTCCACCGACCTAGGAGACCCACCTCACGTGCCTGTTTGCATAAGTTTTTCAAAAACGTGAATATCTCTCTATTCTGAAGTCATATGAACAAACGGTTTGATGCGTTTGACACTATACTTGTAGACCTTCAATTTGATAGGTCGCGGGACCCATAACTCTTTATATATTGGGAGAAAACATCCGAGATATTTGACCCAAATTTCAGAGAAATCTTTAAAAAGAAACTTACGATAACTTCACCAACTTTTATTTTGCCACTTACCTAATGTCACGACCCAAGAGTACCCCCTAGACGTAACATGGAACATAGGACCCCAAAAGGCACCATGTAAGGCACTAAGCATATCATAACATAAGTATAGAACAATGAATAGTAAAAACATACTTTCATGTCGTAAGAAATTTTTCATAAAAGCAAAGCGGAAGTCTAAACATTGTCTCATTTAGTCATCTATTATAATCGAAGTCTCAAATAGGGTCACAACCCTTACAATAGAAATCCAAAAGTCTAAAACAATAAAATAAAAGGAACCACAAGATATCACTCATCCTAGGATCCATGAGGACTCACCACTAGCTAGAAGAATAGTCGATCCAAGCTTTTGCACAAGAAATAAATTACCTCAAAGACCAGAACCTACACTTATAGAAAAATGTAGAAGAAATATGGGTTAGTACAAAAATGCACTAAGTATGATAGACATGCAAGAAATCATTGAAAATATGCTAAAAGACATTTTGGTTGAAAACCATGCTTTTTACCAAGTCATAAACTAGACCATCATGCATAAATCATCATCTCATAGTGGCAACATATCATAAGTACCCTCAAAGTCTACTTGTACAATGCATGAGTAAGATCCCAGACTCCTACCCATACTAAGTAAAGCTTCTTGAGTAGCTATGGTCTATAAATCATCTTCTTGTTCATATTAACATATTTAAGGATTAAGCCTTAACCGACATAGACCGTGTGAGGTAACATGGAATCCAGTGTCTACCCCACATCGAAAAGGAGTTGTCCTACTTGCCTAAGGTAGAACCATACTCTTAGCTTAGGTGGATCCACTAGCTATAGACCTATGTGGGCACATAGTTCATGGGATAAGGAGATTGCTACTAGAAACTCGCCCTCTACTAACGGAGGAGCTTCCATCTCATTAGACTTCTTCTAGAAACCCACCCTCTACTAACAGAGGAGCTTCCATCTCATTCACAATATCCACTCGGTGCTAAGCATAATTCCCACTGAGTTGATATTAAGTCTTGACTTAAATTGATAAATATGGATAAATGTCTTGACACTCAAACCAACATAACTCATGCTAAAGCTCATAGATTCATTAGGTGAGACTAGTCTTCCAACCTTAGAATCATCATATGTGACAAACTTTTCACATCATAGCATATTCATAAATAAATGTGTTCATGAGGATTAACAACCCAACACAAAAATAACCAGATCATGATCATATTTACTTTACTCTTCTTCTTCCATGAGCCGTGGTCAAGACCACTGGTTGTGGTCCCTTTTGTGAACCTTGAGGCAGTGTCTAGGCCACTTACTTGCCACCCTCACACGCCCAACTCTTCTCCACGAGCCTTCCCATGAGCCATGGTCTTCACCACGAGCCGTGAAGTGACTCGTGAAGGAAAGCCTATTTTGGGCAGATTTTGGGAGCTCACTACCTAGGCTACCACGAACCACACCACGATCCGTGGTCCCCACCACGAGTCGTGAGGGTGGTCGTGGTCACTAGGGCAGTGTCTAGGGGAGAGTGGACTATTTTGGTCCTCTCCCTTGGCCCTTACCTACCTCCTTGACTCTTAACCCTCACGTTTAGGCTTTAGTTTAACCTACTATTTTCTGGAGTGTTACATTATCACCCCCTTGGGAACATTCATCCTCGAATGACTATCTAGACACCTTATGGAAGTAAAGTGTCACGACCCGAGCCTACACCCTGGACGTGGCCAAAACTTGAGAACCATTGCTGGTCCCCAAGCGAACCCTCATCTTGGCTGACTACAAGCAGAAGACTAACTCAAGCATACAAAGCTTAAAACTAAATAGAAATTCATGAAACTAAATACAAATCTTTAACTCAAAAGAAAACTCTGAATAATAAAATATATTCAACTCGCCCTAAAATGGGCAACTTAAATCTTTAAAACATTTAACAAAATAAATGAACAGACTTATGAAACTCTAATGTCTATCTATGAAGCCTCTAACTGACAAAGATGGAAGTTGGGACAATACCCACGACATCCTAACAACTGCTATAACTGAAAAGTAAATGAAATCCTCTGGAAGCAAGGAGGCTCACCATAGCTAACCCAAACTCCATATAGTATCAACGAAGCTCCTGTTAATGATCCTTAATACCTGAATCTGCATCATGAAAGGATGCAGTCCTAATGGCTCAGTACGTGGAATGTACGAGCATGTAAGGGGAATTCTAAAGCATAACATAAGCTTGAAACTTCATAAAAAGGAAAACATACCTCTTCTCAAACTTACTCAACTCAGAAGTACTCAAGGATAAGATACTCAACTCAGTGAAACTCAACAATAAGGTACTCGACACAATGAAGCACATATCAACTCAAGATACTCAACTCGAAGGTACTCAACTTATGATACTCAAGGATAAAGCAATAGTAAAAGATGCAATATATATGGAAAGCTATAAATAGCAACTCAATGTATTGAAAAATACAATAATACTCAATTTCTATATAAAAATACAATAGAACTCTATGGGAGTTTCTCTAACCGACAACCACCACTATGAGCCTAAGTGATGATACAACGTCTTGCCCACGCTTCCAGAACTGTCCTATATTTTGCCGTCATATAGAGCGTCTTAACTAAGTGGATCCACTAGTCTATGCTAAAAAAGCACTAAGGAATCATCTAAAAAGTATGATCCTTTCTACCCATGCTGGCTACATGGTTTATGGAGACGTGAGTTATCTGAACTCAAACTCATCCCCATATCGGTGCTCAATACTACTCCCAAAATACTCAGCTCATATGTTTAAAAACATAACTTTTTCTTAGATTTGAGATAATTACTCAATAATCTCTCTCTTAAAAGAGATGGTACTCAAACTGCTCAAAACTCTTTTGGAAATCTCAGTTTCCTCTCATCTTAAATGTGAAAACATTTACTCTTAGGAATAATTAGTTCCCATATATTATTTTAAAGAAAATGAACTTTACTCTTACACCTTTACTCAACTCAAAGCCTAAGCCTTAAAACAAAGTTAAAACGTTTGTAAAAACTTCTTAAAATATGGTTTATGCCGAATTATGGTCGTGAACGAGTCAATGCAAGGTTGTCAATAACCATAGATAGAACTCAATAATTGGAACTCAAGAACTTCAATGATACTACTCATTTAAAGAATTCTCAACTCAGAGGGTTCATGCGGAATTATGACTATGAACTACTCAACTTAAGGACTCAAAGATAATTCTCATCTCAAGATTGTTCGACTCATAGGGTTGATGCGGAATTATGGGCTTGAACAATTCAACTCAAGGACTTCATGGGTAACATGTAATAGTACCATGATTAGAAATATAATCTCACAGGAGATTAGGAACTTAATACTCAAGTCTTAGAACTTGAAGATACTACTCCTCTCAAAGGTACTCAACTTATGAAGTTCATGCGGAATTTATGGGCATGAATTACTCGACTTAAGGGTCACAATATCAATAAGGAGCTCATGTATATGAATCTTCTCATTCTCTTACTTATTTACTCAAATCTCAGTTCAAATCTATATTTGATCTCAAAAAATTCACACTTAAACTCAAAGACTTTCTTGGACTCTACTATTAACTCTCTCTTGAATGTGAATTATAAATTCAAGAGTCATGGTTCATGATATAAAGAATCTAGGTGATAGTGTAGACTCATGAATACATTCTCCTCACTCTCATGTTCACTTCCTTGAGTCTTGAAACAAGTTACTAGAAGTTGTAGAAGACTCCACAAACGAACTCAAAGGGACTTTCTTAGAATGTTCGAAAGAATTCTCAAAACTTAACTCTTATGATCATGTTATGAATGATTTCTAGGTGTTTAGAAGTAATTTAGAGTGATTAAAATCAAAGGGAGTGAAGGTACACTTAAAAGGGATTCAAATGGGACAACCAACGGAAAATGAGTGGGAGCAGGCGACCCTCGCGCGTTTCGGGTGCGGGGTGCCATCCCCAAACTTAAGAGGCTGCATATGGGTGCACTGCAGGGATGCCTCCCCAGCCCCTTGGGCGTATCTGGGGCACGCCGCCCCAGCCTCTCCCCAGGCCAAGTTCGACGAATTTTGCCTCTCATTTCTGATCCTAAATCGCTTTTAATCGATTTATTTTCTCAAGTTTTCCTTAGATTCAATTACCCAACCTAAGTACACACTAATACACTCAAAACAATCACTTTCATCTCAAGAAATCATCAAAACCCCAACAAAACAAGATTTAGAATGAACTTCAAGAACACCTATCAAGAACTTAAATCCTTCAACTTTTGAGAGTGAAATTACGCTGAAAATAACATGTTTCGCGTGTAGATGAACAAACCCAATACTATGGAAGCTTACATACCTCTTAGGGATCAAACCAATGATGAAAATCCGCAAGAGAACTCAAGAACTTCGACGAACGCCTTGATCCTTTCCTCTTTTCTCTTCTTGAACTCTCAACTAAAACCCTAGGCGTATTTAATGATTATAAAACTGAACCTAAAAGGATTAGACCCTTAAAACATTACTAAAAATAAATTAAATCTGATTGGATAAGGAAAAGACCAAAATACCCCATACTATTTCCGATTTTGACTTTCCTTATCTAGACAGACCAACTTCGAATAGACATATCTCCCTCATACGAACTCAAAACTGACAAAACTCGGTGGCATTAGAAAGATAATTCAAAGATATTTCCTATGGTATCTGGTAGCACACCTAACTCATCCTGAGCTAAGAGTTATTGTCATTTGAAGTCGACCCAAAACTCATAATTAGCTTAACTTGCAAAATTTCAGATTTTGCTATTTCCAATTTAGTTCTTTTTGGAACTCAAGGTGCTACGTCTAGTGACCTTAACACTTAAGAAATTTTTAATTCCTTGGAAAAATCTCACTCACTACGAAGAACGGTTCGAGTCTTAATTTGAATTTTTTTCGGGGTGTTACATAAAGACTCAAGACTAGCTGCCCATCATGCATGCAACATAAAAATAATGCACAATTTTAAGAAGGAAACATCAACTCCTTCTCAAAACATATTCAATGCAATTTCAAAGGAGTAAGAACTATATCTATCATCCCAATATGCATGAAACTCAATATTTCTCATATTCATAGGAGGAACTACCCTCTCCATCTAAAATAATGCTCAACACAACATCATGGAGCCAATATGCAATTACTCTCAAGAGCATACTCAAGCATGTTAATCAGCACATCTCATGAAGTCAGTAGGCAATTCATACTAATATCCACAACAACATGAGGGACAGAATTCACGAAAACTGATTTTCTTACTAAACATGAATTTCATCAAGAACATGCATAACATAAGGAAATCATGGAAAATCTCATATAACACACACATGGCTCCCAAAACACTATAACTCAAGAGGGACTATTTACCTCAAGCTTGAATAGGAGTAGAAGAAAAGAGATGAGGGTATCGGGACTTCATATCGGCCTCGGTCTCCCAAGTAGCACCCTCAACTAAATGATTTCTCCATAAAACCTTCACGGAAGATACTTTTTTATTTCTCAACCTCTTGACTTGCCGATCTAGGATTTCTACCGGAACCTCTTCATAAGAAAGGCTTTCATCAACTCCCAACCCTTCTAGGGGAATAATGGATACCAGTAATCCAATTCACTTCTTAAGCATGGAAACATGAAATACCAGATGAACCGGAGCCAACTCGTTTGGCAAATCTAGCTGATAGGCAACTTTCCCAATACGCTTCAAAATTTTATATGGGCCTACATACCGGAGACTAAGTTTCCCTTTCTTGCCAAACCTCATCACACCCTTTATGGGTGAGATTATTTGTTAAACCCAATCATTAACTTCAAATTCTAGAGCCCTTTTTCTCACATCGGCATAAGACTTTTGCCTACTTTGAGCCATTCTCAATGTCTCTCTAATGATCCGAACCTTCTCAATAGCTTCATAAACCGATTCGAGACCAATAAGAGCAGTCTCACCTACTTCAAACCAACCAACCAGAGACCTACATATCTTACCATACAAGGCTTCAAAAGCAGCCATACTGATACTTAAGTGGTGACTATTATTGTAGGCAAACATTATCAACGGCAAATGATCATCCAATTACCTTTGAAATCTATAACACACGCCTTCAACATGTCCTCTAAGTTTTAAATGGTACATTCCGCTTGACCCTCATTTTGAGGGTGGAAAGAGGTGCTAAGTTTCACCTTAGTACAAAGCCCTTTTTGGAATGACTTCCAAAAGTGTGAAGTAAATTTAGTACCCCGATCTGAAATAATAGATAAAGGAACTCCATGTAACTTCACTATCACCCTTATATACAACTTGGCATAGTCTTTCGCCGAGTGAGATACTTTAATGGGAATAAAGTGGGCTGATTTTGTCGTTCCATGAACAATGATCCAAATAGAATCATGTTGCCTTCGAGTACGAGGCAAACCCACAATAAAATCCATGTTCACCTCTTCCCACTTCCAAGTGGGAATTAGTATATCTTGCAAAAAGCCTCCCGGCCTTCGGTGCTCAACCTTAAGTTGTTGACAATTAGGACATTTGGCTACAAATTCCACAATATCCTTTTTCATACCATTCTACCAATAGACTTTCAGTATATCACGGTACATCTTGGAGGCTCCCGAATGAATAGAATATCTAGAACTATGAGCCTCTTCTAAAATTTACTCCATCAAACCATCAACATCCGAAAAACATAATCGACCTTGGTACCTAAGTACCCCATCTCCCCCTTGGGAGAAAGCCTCAACGGAATTCTTGAGTACCGATTATTTCAACTCAACTAATAAAGGATCAAGATCTTATTTAGACTTCACATCTACCACAAAGGATGATTCGGAGCCATTATGAATCATGAAACCACCCTTAGGGGAATCTACTAGTTGGACACCTAACCGGGCCAACCTATATACCTCACGAACCAATTTCTTCTTTTCATACTCTACATGAGCCACACTACCCATGGACAATCTACTAAGTGCATATGCTACTACATTAGCTTTGCCGGGGTGGAAAAGGACACTCATGTCATAATCCTTCAAAAGTTCTAACCACCTTCTTTGTCAGTGATTCAAGTCTTTTTTGCTAAACACATATTGAAGACACTTGTGATCGATGAAAACATCTATGTCATACCCCAATCCAAGGCAAGGCGGACAAGTACCATATCAACACATGCTTTACAAGTGATCTATGATGAGATAGTGAACTACTATGCAGATAGATTTACTAATGAGAAGCTACATATACAACACATGTCGACTAGCTAAACCAAAACATGTGACAAGTAAAACTATGAACATAGATGATAGCTTTACAATGTTCACAAAGCCTTTACTGGAATCCAAGATTGTACCACTATGAAAATATGCATAGTAAAGTGTAACGACCCGAGAGCACCCCCTAGTCGTTATCGGCGTATTCGACCTCTTGGAGGTCTTATACAAGCCCTTAGCATTCGTCATAGCATTATCATAGAAAAATAGCAGAAAATTTAAAACTTTTCATAAATAACACAAGACTTAAAAAGTCACATCATTTAAACCATACTACGTCTCAAAGTAGCCATCGTAAAACACGACTACAACGCAAGAGGGACACATCCCTTACAGTACAAAAGAAACTACTATCTAGTACATGAACTTAAGGAAACTCTTTAACATAAAGGTCCTTGAATCTTTAAGGACACACCCGAACTTGGGAATAGTAAGCCAAGCTCATCACTTGTAGGAAAGTCCTTTAGCCACCACCACCTACACTTGGTGTAAAAATATGAAGAAGAATGGTGTTAGTACAAGAATGCACTAAGTATGATAACCATGCAAAAACATGCTTTTAAAAGGATATTTAGTTAAAAACCATGCATCATTCCTTTTTAGAGAAACTTCATGAACCTTTAACACATTAGGCACAATATAAACCACATACATCATCATACACATGGAAACCATTCATAATAGCACATTAGGCCACTTATAACATTTTAGGCACATTCAATGCATACAATACATTACCTTCCTCTTTATCTTTACTCCTTTCCTCAAGCAACCCTTAGGGAATACTTGGTGCAATGTATCACCTTAAGGTTACCAAAGGTAAACTTACATATAGTTTTCATCAATCCAACCACATATATTCATAGAGACATAAGCATACCATAAGACATAATCTTCACATAGGAACCATCACCTAAGACAACCCCCAAGTCACACTAGTGCAATGTGCAAGTATCATCCCATAATACTACTCACACCAAGTGTTCCTAGGAAGCCACCATAGACTAGGCACATCATATTCAACAAGCCATAACATCTTCATGTAACATTAGACATAAGACCAGCATACTTCATAACATCATATAAGGACTCATTCATTTACTACATCATGAGTCATAACCCATTTAGTTCATATCATAGGTAAACCACCCTCACAACCCCTTCACAAGCTCACTTGTGCAATGTACACATGGAGTCCCATACCCCCACATATACTAAGCAAACCCATTAAGAAGTCATAAGTGTAATTCACATGCAAAATCATACTTCATATCTTGACATAAGTAAAGTCAACCATAACATGCTTTCATATTAACATACATAG
>JAJOOS010014059.1:0-11414 GCA_029582725.1 Solanum chiquidenum
TTTAAAATACAAATTTGAACTTCTCAAATTTGAAATTTGAAACTTGAAACTTGAAATTTGAAATTTGAAAACTTAAGCATTTTTTATTAGCTAAAAATGTTATTGAAAACTAAATAAACTAAAAATGTTATTCAATAACATATAATTTCAATACAAATAAATAAACATATAAAAAAATAAAAATCCCACTTCCTGTCCCGTCCCGTCCCACCAAACCCCGTCCCATCCCGTATAAATAGTGGGACGGGATGGGACGAATTATCCAAGGCGTCCCCAGTCCCCGTTCCCATCCCCTTGTCAGCCCTACTAAGGACTTGAATATGCTAAACTTTATTATAAAAAGAAAAAAATTATTACTCGTTAAATCCAAAGTTTGTACTCCAACGACTTCATTGAACAAAATTTGTTTAATTTTTCAGAGAATGAAATTTATAAAATGGTAGATTTGCAAAAAAAATTAAATAGATCAATTTTATTATTCTATTCATTTTATTTTACATAACGAAATTTGAGTAAATTAAATAAAATCCGCAGTGATTAGCATATTCAAGTGTGGATTTAAGTCATTAACAACAATTGTATGCTTAATTTTATCCTCCATTGAATAAAATTAGGACTTATATCTTCTTTTCTCATTAATTTTATTTTGAATCGTTGACGTTATTATTCATTTCATAAGAGTAGTTTGAAGAAAAAAGAACTGGGATAGAGAAACAACTTAATTAAAAAATAGGTTAAAGATTTTATTTCTCGAAGATTTCCATTAATATAAACCTAAGCTATTTGTATTAAAAAATGGACAAAGATCAAACTTGATAAGTTTTTGAATACTTAAAGAATTAATATCGGTAAATTTATAGTTAAGAGACTAAAACCGACAAGTGTATAATTAAAAGACCAAAGTTGATAAGTTTTTAAGTGACTATCTTTGTCATTTTCTCCTACTTAATAAACCAAATTGTGGTAGTTGTACGAGATAGTGGTAGGCTCCATTCCATGGGATCATCACTAATTGACCCGGAATGCCCAAAATATCAGAAGCCTAAAAGCTATGAACGGTTAAGATTAATCAGATTAAACACACGTGTACGGTTAAAGAAGCGGTAACTGTATAATCTGATAGTGCAGGTCCATTCACAATTCTATGGTCTCTGCAGAGAGCCGATCGTCTGCTCCTCACTCACCATAACAACCACTCTGCCCGTTCCCCCAAAAAAGAGAGTAAGATATCTACTTCAAAACAGAAAATCGCCGCCGATGATGCCGCCGGGAAGTTTACCTGGCCGTTCCTAGTTTCTTCTCCATCTAAAAAGGTACGATCGTCTCTTTTGTAATTCGCAATTACACTCTAGGGCTTGTTGATTTTTGAGATGTTGATGATTTTTCCATTCTATGTTTGCTGAATTTGAACTTAGGTAATTGTTTTATGAGCATTTGTGGCTGTCAGATTCGTTGAAGTAAGAGCTGCAAGATGGTGAGTGTTTCTAGTGTTCATTAGGAGCTCCATACTCGATACTCTGTTTGATTTTGTTGTTCTGAGTTATGCTATTTTATGGGAATTTCTAGTGATATTCAATTACGTTGAAAGAAATAGCTGTTAGTTTCCCATTGCTAGTTGTATTGAATTGGACCTTTCTTTTGTCTTTAAGTTTCCATTTGGTAGCTCGACGGATATTTAGATGTGAAACTTATAATTTGCAAAATTATACACTCTGTGACTTTCGTGGTACTTTACTCAAAGAAAATTATACACTCTGTGACAAAAATGAATGTGGTTTCGTGGTGCAAGGGTTAACAGTCCTGATTTTCAGTATAAATTCATATCAATTTCTTAATTCTTACAAAAAGATTGTCCTTTACTTTTTTGGCAACTCTTAAATTCTAAATTTTCACATTTCATACCACAAGATTAAAGGGCATTTTGGTACATTCTACGTATCTTTAGTTTAATATGACGAGATTCAAAAGTTTTATTTACTTTCTTAAACTCCATGTCAAGTTAACTAGTCAAACAAATTGAAACGGAGGGAGTAAAGCTTACTTATTTACAAAGAAGATAGTACTCTAAGGAAAATGTTTTGACTTTCGATATAAGATTGTCATCCTTTTTGTGATAGGAGTATTAATTTTCTTTGATATTTCAGATGTCCAATCAGTGGATTGATCTAATTTCTTTCTCAATGAGTGGGATTAACATACTCAATCCAAATTCTGTCTCAATGAGTGCGATTAGCTTAACCAATCCAAATTCTGCCTCAATGATTTGGATTAGTTACCCTGAAGATAATACGTTTTTTGGTTTTGCATTATTCTTGCACTCAGTGGTGAAATGTGTAGTTTTGCCATTCTCTGCACAACTCTAGTCCATTTCTTAAAGCTCAAATGTCAGTAGGGATCAGTATCAATCCCTGTCTCAATTCAGGAAAAAAAAGAATGAGAAAAATGTGATCTTGGTGAAATGTTCCATCTGATATGTCCATACTTGGTATGTGCATCAAATTTATCAGATACCTGTTCCTTGTGTTGGTGTTGCTGAGAGATTCTTGGCAGACCATCATGCTATTCCCCACCCCCTTCTGCACTCATTTAATTTCATTTTTCACCTGCTTCATTGTAATACGCAAACCCTGCCCATCATTCCTGTTTCTGGTCAGAGATTTATACTGTGATGAATCGACTTTGTCTAGTTCATTCATATCAGATCTTTTCCAGTCTTTCCATGACAAGGACTTTTGGATACCAAAATGCGGTGGACATCTATCTGATGGAGAAGCAGTTTTTGATAGCTCATCAAGAATCGACGTGAAACGTGCTCACCAATTGTTCTCCAGTACTACTGAGCCAGAGTTATTTCCTAACAAGAAACAAGCTGTCCACACTTCACTAGGCAAATCAACTTCGGAAATTGCAGTGACAAATTCTACATGTTGGGAGACTACTTCTGATCTTCCGTCAGGGGCAAACCAATTCATTGATAGATTGTTTCGAGTTGATACCACCAGGCCGGTCGACTTGACCGAGAGAAGAACAGGGAACTCCACCATAAGGAAAAAAGTGATTGACGACCAAATTGGAGATGATCCATTAGTTGGTTTGTCAATGTCTTACACTATTGAAGAACAACAGATATGCATAAGCGACTGTAGAATCAGAAATCTTAATGTTAATCAGGTGGAGGATTCAGAAAATGCTTTTCATTCACCGATTGAAAACAACATTAATATGTCTATCAGTCAGGTACATAATAGGGCAAGTGAAACATCCTCTCTATCCATGGGTCAGGCATATGGGAAGGAGGATGAAAGTCAAACCTACAATCCTGGAGATATAAGTAGATCCATCAGATCCAATGTTGAGAAAAGTCACAGCACTACACCAATTGCTGACTCATATACCAGAGGGGATTCCGACACAATATTTGGATTTGAATTGGTGTCTGATATTGATGCTCTGGCAAGGCCAATTAGCGGTTATGATTATTTACATTATCAATCGTCAGTTGACGCATCAGAACCACATTGTAACAAGCAGCTGGATGGATCAAATGCTAACGCAGTTGATATCTCCTCTCAGACATCAAAACCTAGGACTGATTCCTTGCCAAAAACCAAATCGGAGTCTAAACCTGCACATAAAGGTGCTCCTAATAGCTTTCCTTCGAATGTTAGAAGTTTGTTAGCAACAGGAATTCTTGACGGCGTACCTGTAAAATACGTCTTGTCCCGTCAGGTACATTTTACTCTATTTAAATTTCATAAATTTTGCTGTCAGCACCTTACCTGCTATCTTCCTGTGTGTTATAGGAGCTTCGTGGTATTATAAAAGGTTCTGGATACCTATGTGGTTGTCAACCATGCAACTATTCAAAGGCAAGTTATTCACTTTGCTTTTTCATTCGTATTTTAATTATATATTTTTCCTGTGTGGTAACTTTGCAATTGTATACACATTTGAAGGTGCTTAACGCCTATGAGTTTGAGCGCCATGCTGGTTGTAAGACAAAGCACCCTAACAATCACATATACTTTGAGAATGGGAAAACCATCTACCAGATAACCCAGGAGCTAAGGAGCACGCCACAAAGTTTGTTGTTCGAAGCAATTCAAACCGTGACTGGTTCCCCCATCAATCAAAAAGCTTTCCAGATTTGGAAAGGTAATTATATCCCCAATGAGTCCTAATTGGATCTCTCTGTTTCCCTCTCTTTAATCGACTACTTGATACATATGATTCATATTGAACTAATTCTCATGATCAGAATCATTTCAAGCTGCTACTCGAGAGCTCCAGCGAATATATGGGAAGGAAGAATTGAACCTGTAAGTTCAATGTTGGTGGATCAATGATATTATTAAGAATATTCTCTGCCCGTGTAAAATAGAAACAAACAACTTATTTTAGTCAGCCAATGTGATGTAAAATATGTGCATATGCTTCGGCAGTTGTAATTTGACAGTGCAAACGTTTATGTTCCATATCAAATAGCGATTACAATGGCAGCATCGATGTACTATTTTCTCCTTTGTGATTGCATCTACAGAATTTGAAGTTCTCTTCAGCCCCATTTTGAGCTAAGGGTTTGTCGGAAACAGTCACTCTATGTCTGTGTATAAGGGTGAGTGTTTCCCTATATGATTTCCTGATTCCAATATATAATTTTCATTCTTAAAAACAAGAGACAGCTTTTGACACCCACAACCATGGACACATATTCAGTCTTGATTGTTAGTTGAGAGAATCCACACTTTAGGATTGTATTGATTTTGACGTATTCTGCCAAAAGTGAAAAACATGATAAGCTTAATTGTACATCATTGGTGCATTGCTTATTAATACGACAAGAAAACAAAGGAAAAAACAAATAGAGGCATCCTCATCCTCCACTACAATATGTATGAGAAAATTTGTGAATAATAAGTGTGAGACAATGCGTTGTCCTAATTAACAACACCACATGCCAACTAAAGTAAGAAATGGCTTTTCACTCTTCATGGAATTATTTGTCTAAAGTGATGAATTGACTACTCGAGTAGACATTATGATCTAACATTTTAACTACAAATAAATTAAAAGGGTCCTTAAAAAGAACATTAAAGGGAATATTCATGGTCATTAAAGAGTACATATGGAAGCCAGATTATGACTAGAAGAGGGATTTGTCTTAATTAATTGGTCATTAGGGAACAAATATTTATTTGTTTTGAATATGAAAAAGAAAAAGTTGAAAAGGTGGAAGCATATGCTTAGAAGATCCTCTCTCCACCAAGTAGCAATTCACTTTTTTTAAAAGTTAAATAAAAAATTAGGCTCTGAACTAATTTCCTTCTCTTTTCTTTAAAATCCTCCCCTCCTCCCACTCTTTCTCCTTCATTTTTTCCTCCTTTCTCAGTTCCCACAACAATGGAAAATAAAAAAGATGACGATGACGGTGATGGTGATGATGATGATGATGATGGTTCTTCGTGATGACGCATGATCAAGTATCTTTTCTTGGGCAACTACTAAACCCTTTGGCAATGCATATTATTATGCAGTTATAAGATACCAGTTATATATCAAGATTCTGAAACATACTCGTTTTTCACTGCTTTACAATTTTTGTGTATCCAAATTTAGCTGCAATTATGGGAACATTTTGGTGTCTCCAAATTTAGCTGCAATTAATGGGAAAGTAATGTAATTCAACAGTACTATTCATGACAGAGAAGTTTTCAATTGTTTCCTGGGATCTCATGTTTCGATCTTGATGTACCTTTAAGGATACTTTTAACTTCTCAACAATATATCTATCTACATTATTTGATGTGTATATATATACTATGGTGGTAGTAGCTAGATCGATTTGTATTGTTGAAGACTGTTTGCTTTCATCTCAGAAATTAAATTGCAGGAGCCCCATTTTCGCATTATAGTATCAAGTGTTTTGATATCTCATCGGGATCTCTAACCATAGTTATTCGATCATGTGATCACAAATTAAACCCAAGGAACAAACAATATATCTATCTACATTCACCTCTTTAAATTAAAAATAGCGGACAAATACATAATATATATATAATTCGTATATATAGTTAGTTATATTTATAACTATTAAACAAATAATATAATTCATATTTAATTATATTTATAACTATTAGGCAAATAATATATTCAGTCGACTATTTATGTAACAATTCCTTTTAATTTTTGCAAAATCCGCCAAAATTTCGTGAATTTTAGAGAACCGCCAACGTCAAAGGCGCGAGAACTGTAAATTTCCCAAGTTCTCTCCTTACTCTCTTTACTCTTACAATGCATATTTATCCTCACATGAGAACATAAATATCCAACGCTCCATATCATGCCAGCTCATCAATCCGCGCACCTCCCCGATTAACCAATAAGATTTCACCTCTGCCCCTATATATAGATTGCACAACAAACCCCAAATTAAATTATCAATTCACCATTGAATAGCCGCTTTCTATTTGTCCTTTCCTATTTTCTCTTTCAATTCCAATGGCACCAAAGGCAGAGAAGAAGCCAGCTGAAAAGAAGCCGGCGGAGGAGAAGAAGTCCACCGTCGCCGAGAAAGCTCCGGCGGAGAAGAAGCCAAAGGCCGGGAAGAAGCTACCAAAGGACGCCGCTTCCGGCGAGAAGAAGAAGAAGAAGGCCAAGAAGAGCGTTGAGACCTACAAGATCTACATCTTTAAGGTGCTAAAACAGGTGCATCCTGATATCGGGATTTCCAGCAAGGCTATGGGGATCATGAACAGCTTCATCAATGACATTTTTGAGAAGTTGGCTCAGGAATCTTCTAGATTGGCCCGTTACAACAAGAAGCCAACTATTACTTCTCGGGAGATCCAGACTGCTGTGAGACTTGTGCTTCCTGGTGAATTGGCTAAGCATGCCGTTTCTGAGGGCACCAAGGCTGTTACCAAGTTTACTAGCTCTTGAAGTTCTGATGAGTTAGAATAGTTTTTGGGTCCATCCTGATATTTGAATTTCTATGGTTGTTTAGAATTAGGGTTTATTTGTATTAGATACTATTTTACCATTTTCTTTTGTTTTTGTTGGTGAACTTCTGGATCATCTCGATCCATTTATGTGTAGTTCAAATACAATCAATGGTTTTGTCTCAATTTACTGTATTGCAAATTTTTATGCTTTTATGTCAAATCTTGCACATTAATTCACCCAAAAAATTCTGAAAGTTGAATTGAACTGGCAGCTTTTATGTTCCAATGGCATTTGTCAAAGATTGATACATATAGTCAAAGTCGAAAAACTCTTAAATCTCGTCTAATTTAGAAATTTCCCCTTTTTTCTTCAAGAAGATGATATATAGTCCTTTTCATTAATATTTTAATTTACCGTTTTTGATTCCTCTTTCATTTTCAACAAGAATTAGTTGATAATAACTCCTTTTTTCCCCTTCTCTTAAATCTGTTCCATCTTTCATTTTCAACAAAGAATCCAATATCATAACTCCTTTTTCCACGTTCTATTAAACCTCTTCATAACTCACAACCTATCTCTGCTTCAATTTTGTTCTTTGAACAGGAAATTTTTGGCTATGGGGAATTCCTTTCTCCTCGAGTTCAATGTGTCTGATCGTTTCTACCTCTGCCGTTTCTGCGAAAACCACCTTGCTCTTTGCAAAGATTTCAGTCTCAACTACTCGGTAATCTTTTCCCCTATACTTTTTATCCTATTTCTAAGTAATTGTCATTCTTGAGTCAAATTCATTTAGCTTGCAAGCTGAATAATCTTCGTCTTTTATTGAAAAATGATGGCTTCCACTGTTAGACAAGTTTTGAATCTTAAATGCATTTTATCAAGTACCGCCAACATTCTATTCTTTCTTTGTCATTCATTTTGTCATGCCTACTATTTATAGATGAAAACGTTTACAAGTTCTCTATACTAGCTGAGTAGACTCCATAAGTAACTGGTGCAATGATGACAGTTTCCATTTCAATTATCTCACCATGCCATGTTTTTCAGCCTGTGACAGGGGTGACTGGAGGTGTATTTGATGAAGTGTAAGTTTTCTTGGTACTAATATCTTTGGATAGTTTAATGGAAGTTGTCTACACAGGTCGAACTAAACTGAACGATGAAATACGCAGGGTGAATGTGCATGTAAACGAAGCAGAGAAGCAGAGGCAACTTGGTCCTCACACGGTTACAGATGTCTACTGTAACAAATGCGAGAATCTACTGGGATGGAAATTTGTATGATACAAAAATCCCAAACCCCCACATTTGTAAAATTCCATGAACGAGCAAAATTATCTGACATGATCCCTTTTTTCAACCCCTTTCAGATTGAAGTATATGAAGAGGATCCAGTCGCAAGAAAAGACATGGTTATGCTGCAAATGTGAGATTAATATGCTACAAACTCATGATTTCATATCGCATAAAATTGTTAATCTTACTTTTTCTTTTATCCTTTCACAGGGGGAAGCTGCAGGAAAGGTACGGAAATCAAATAGAAGAAGCAGTTGAACCTAGAGCAAATGCAACAACGGGAGTGCCAGTACTTAAGGAAATATAAACCTATGGTGGAAGATTCTAGCAAGGAGCTCTCTTGAAGAAATCAATTAACTTGTACAAGAGAAACTTTGAATGTCCTTTACTTTGTAATTTTACCATATTTTTCATAAGCTTTTCACGTTTCTTTTATTGCTATATGTACCCTGATATGGCACTGCAACATCCCACACCTGAACAAGAAAAAAGGATTTATACACTACTGACACAATTCTGGGATGTTTTCTATTGTAACCCATGATAATATTGTTATCGTTATCATGCTTGACGATTGTAGCCTCTGAATAAGGGCTCTTGTGCTGTTTAGCATCAGTTATTGTGCAGATGTGAAGTTGCAACTCCGATTCTATGGAGTCTAAAGTACACTCATAAACACCATAACCAGAATAACCCATTATAGTCTATCCAACTTGACTTTATATCCTTATATTTATCCCGGTTCTTTGGTACTGAACCACTATGTTTTATTTTCCGGAACCTGGTGAAGCTCCAAAACTGTAACTGTACCACTCAGTAATCAAGGACCAACCTGGCTCATAAGCATATTTTCTTGGGTTCTCAGCCTTAGCCAAGTAGATTAACAGAAAGGTGTTGTATTGGGGAGTTTGGAATTGCCTGTAGTCAAGCTATTCTGCATCTCAGACTAAGAATGAGATATCTTCATTAGCATCACTGGTGCTAGCAATTGCTCAACAAAGAGTGGGTGAAACTTGCAGAGCTTAAATATCAATATTTCAGGCAGAGGAGGGCAGAATTCCCATGTTTCCTATACTGTCTCCTCTTTATATGTAAAGACGAAGATTGTAAACATGTCAATTCTCTCAAATTCATGAGTCAAGACTATAAATCAAGGCTTACCTCCTGGAAATTCCTTAATTGAAGATCAATGTCTTCTTCAGATTTCATTTCTACCTAATAGTACACAAGATTGGAGTTTTATCTGCTAAAAGGAAGTGAAGATATAGCTAGCAGCTTTTCATTTGCCTAAGTGCTATCTCTACGCATAGATTAGTCAACTCACATTATTAAATGCACTAGGATTTCAAACTGTGAGTACAAAAATTTCAACCGCAACAGGATTAAATGCACAGAAGGAATAACGTTAAACTTCTAATGCTAACAACAAACGATTTCAAACATTTTCATTGCAACAGCAAATAAAAGCCAAAATACTCAGGATTCCAGGTTTATGAACGGTTTTTTGATTCATGATAACTTGCACCAAAAGATTATTTTAGAAAGCACAATGTGAGGACAGAACTCTACAAAGTGCTGAATGCAAAGACATACAATTCTGCAGATCCAATGTCATCAAGATTTAAGGGATGCCCCTACTTTTCCAAGGTCCTCCAGTGCCTTTGAGATTTGCTCCTCGGTCAATCCCTCCAGTCTGATGCCCCTTTCAACTCCCAGGTCTATAAGCATTTAAAAGTAAAATCCATGAATAGAAGGTCAAACCACAGGAACAGGGTAAAGATCACTTAAAACAACTTGACTACACCAGATTTGAAATAAACTTTGGCTTTAAAGAAAACCGAAAATTATACTTCATAAAATTTGTCCATAGAAGAACGTAGCAAACATTTGCAATGGTGTCAAATAGCTTGGAAACATCCCAAAGTGGAAAGGATATATTAAATTAGAACGGATTGAGTATTATTATGAGAAAACGAGATATTCTACATGCCTAAAAGACCTAACCACGGTAAGGTCCATTTGAAGAATGAAAAAAGTCTCACGTTAATGAGATGGGTGGTCTCATTATAAGACTTGAACAATCCTCCTCCCCTTGAACTAGATTTTGGGGTGTGAGTTAGGTCAAAATCTAATTTTACAGGTCCATTCATTATACTCAAATCTTAATCACTCTCACTACATCCGTTACATCATCATAGAATATTTCTTTAGAGTCACATATCAATCCTTCGTGCATATTTGTTTTGATGTGAACTTCATTATGCAATTTATGAATAAGATTTCTATCAATCCCTTACCTGATCAAATGCTAATAGATTATTTACCAAAAGTCTACATATAAGTTTCAATTAAGCTGGAACATAAGAAAAATGAAAATGTATCAAAAACAATGAAAATGCTAGCAGTCAAAGGCAAAAGAACGATTTTTTTTGTGTGAATTGCCTAATCAGAATTTCAATATACAAAGCTGAATAAAATTCTGTAGAGCTATAAGAAAACCGAAATAATTACCATATCTCGCCCAGAGCTGAGGCTCGATTGAACTGGCCTCACGAATCAAAATAGGTAATTTGGGGTTTTGGGTCTTGAGATCTCTGTAGTTCTTCTCAATGAACGCCCTACATAAAGATGAAACCAATAACTAGGGATTAACTTATCACTCTATCAATCAATCAACTACATCTCAATTGGAGCTCATTTCATTGCAGTACTGATAAAAATTGTGAAAATACCTAGTGGCGGCACTTTCAGATGACGATGGAGAGAAGAGGATGCGAAGCTCCTTCAGGTTCCGAGAGAGATTTGATCTCCACGCCATTGTTGCACAAATTCACCTTCAACTATTCCCTAGGCTTTACAAATATAAATAAACCAAAAACATCATGAGGTGTGATTTATGCTTTAGCGGTTGTACTCAAAAAATTTATTGACGAATTTAACCTTATACTAAGTGTGGACCAGTGTGGTTATTCATTACAAAAAGGTATATTTAGTGTGATTCACATATATTTGAGATACATAATAAATTTCGCTCGCCTCTCTTTTTATTTTTGTGTATTTAATAGTAAAAATATATGTATCTTTCTCAATATATGACATGGAAACTCTTAACTAGTGGTAAAATATATATATATATATATATATATATATATATATATATATATATATTATAA
>JAJOOS010014063.1:0-11390 GCA_029582725.1 Solanum chiquidenum
AAAAATATATATGATTCAAAACCAGCCTTATAAATTATTTGGTAAATTTTCGAGAGGTAAAAAGGCTTTTTTCTTCATAAAATATGCATCTTTAAAATTAGGTGTTTGGATAATATTTTTGAAAGAAAATATTTAAGGGGATTCTAGAGAATAGCAAAAGCTTTTTTAAAAGATAAAAAAAAGTAGTTTTTCTCCAAATTAAAAGTACTTTTTAAGAAAACATATATCTTATAAAATTAATTAAATTTTTTTTCATGACAAATTAGTTAAATCATATTTTTCTTATATAAATGACAATTTGAAGGGAATTTATTTTGTAATTATTGCTTTATTTTTCTCTCTTTTTTTTCTAGCTATAATGACTCGATAGATAAACTCTCTTACTTGGCGAGGTTTTTTTATACAAGAAAATATATTTCATCTAGTCCAATTTGTGGAGCAATTCGGATTTTGAAAGTCAAAAATTTTTATTTTAACTGTAAATTAAAATATGAAATTTTAATTTTAAAAAAAATTAAACACTACATAGAAAGTGCATACAGGTCACAATATTTAATAGTTCAAGATATTTAAAACATATGGGAAAAATTTTACGAACAAAGAAATAATTATTTGAATTCTCGAAATTGAAGAAGTGCAACACACAATGAGATGAAGAAAATAAACAATGTTTGATAAGGAATATAATATAATTAAATATGACCATTTAAATAATTTACTTGTAATAACGACCACGCTAAGGACCACTAGATATTCGTGTTTAAAACATGGCAAGGAATATGAGAGTGATTACTTTTTGGTTCTTGTGAATAATATTGTTTGGTTCAAAACGAGCCTTATAAATAGTTTGGATAAGCTTCAATATAAAGCCTTATAATACTTCTATTTATTTTTTAAAAAATAAGCTGTTTTGAAAAAAAAAACTTATAAAATTAATTAAACAAAAATCATAAAGGACAAATTAATTAAATCATATTTTGTTATATAAATAATGATTAGATTAAAAAATTAAAAAATAAGAGAGGTAAATATAATCACAAAGAAAAGGAGGTAAGTTGAAAGAAATCAAACGTAAAGTGAGATTTATGTAATTATTGCTTTATTTTTTTTTATTTTTTTTTCTAGCTATAATGACTTGGTAGGTAAACTTTGTGACTTGACGGATTTTATTGATAAAAGAAAGCATATTCATCGGGTCCAATCTGAGTAACAGTTTGTTGAAGTTTGTTGAATTTTGAGAGTCAAATAATTTAACTTTGACAATAAATTTAGACATGAAGTTTTATTTTTATTTTTTAAAATAAAATATACATATTTGAACACCATATAAAAAGTACATTTAAGTCACAATAATTAATAATTTAAGATATATGAAAAAACTTATGATAAAAGGAGTATAGTCATTTGAATTCTGGAATTGCGACAAAGAAAATAAATAATTTACTTGTAATAACGACCACGCTAAGGACCACTAGATATTCGTCTTTAAAACATGGCAAGGAATATGAGAGTGATCACTTTTTGGTTCTTGTGAATAATATTGTTTGGTTCAAAACGAGCCTTATAAATAGTTTGGATAAGCTTAAATGAGCCTTATAATACTTTTATTTATTTTTTAAAAAATAAGCTGTTTTGAAACAAAATCTTATAAAATTAATTAAACAAAAATCATAAAGGACAAATTAATTAAATCATATTTTGTTATATAAATAATGATTAGAATAAAAAACTAAAATAAGAGAGGTAAATATAATCAAAAAGAAAAGGAGGTAAGTTGAAAGAAATCAAACTTAAAGGGAGACTTATGTAATTATTGCTTTATTTTTTTTCTAGCTATAATGACTTTGTAGGTAAACTCTGTGACTTGACGGATTTTATTGATAAAAGAAAACATATTCATCGGGTCCAATATGAGGAACAGTTTGTCGGATTTTGAGAGTCAAATAATTTAACTTTGATAGTAAATTTAGACATGAAGTTTTATTTTTATTTTTTAAAATAAAATATATGTATTTGAACACCATATAAAAAGTACATTTAAGTCACAATAATTAATAATTTAAGATATATAAAAAAGTTTACGATAAAAGGAGTATACTTATTTGAATTCTGGAACTGCGACAAAGAAAATAAATATTTTTTGGTAAAGATTTATTATAATTGGAGTGATGACCACTACATGTTTAAAACATGGCAAGGAATATGAGTGTGTGATCACTCTATAAATAGAAGGCTTCATTAGTATAGAGAGAAAACACAAGCAATATATAAAATCAGTAGCTTAAACAAGATGAAGTGTTTATTTTTGTTATGTTTGTGTTTGGTTCCCATTGTGGTGTTTTCATCAACTTTCACTTCCCAAAATCCCATTAACCTACCCAGTGAATCTCCTCTACCTAAGCCGGTACTTGACACAAATGGTAAAGAACTCAATCCTAATTCGAGTTATCGCATTATTTCCACATTTTGGGGTGCCTTAGGTGGTGATGTGTACCTAGGAAAGTCCCCAAATTCAGATGCCCCTTGTCCAGATGGCGTATTCCGTTACAATTCTGATGTTGGACCTAGCGGTACACCCATTAGATTCATTCCTTTATCTGGAGGTATATTTGAAGATCAACTACTTAACATACAATTCAATATTCCAACAGTGAGATTGTGTGTTAGTTATACAATTTGGAAAGTCGGTAATTTAA
Source organism: Solanum chiquidenum (assembly GCA_029582725.1). Classification (NCBI taxonomy): domain Eukaryota; kingdom Viridiplantae; phylum Streptophyta; class Magnoliopsida; order Solanales; family Solanaceae; genus Solanum; species Solanum chiquidenum. The sequence goes on from JAJOOS010014063.1 coordinate 2,697, forward strand.
ATGCATATCTAAGGACGATGTTGTTGGAGACCGGAGGAACCATAGGGCAAGCAGATAGCAGCTATTTCAAGATTGTTAAATCATCAAAATTTGGTTACAACTTATTGTATTGCCCTATTACTAGCCCTATTCTTTGTCCATTTTGTCGTGATGATGACTTCTGTGCAAAAGTGGGTGTAGTTATTCAAAAGGGAAAAAGGCGTTTGGCTCTTGTCAACGAAAATCCTCTTGATGTCTACTTCAAGCAAGTCTAGCTAGACTATATGTTTTAGCTACTATGTTACGTCATTTTGTAAAATAAACACCTGCTAAGGTATATTCATATATTTTAGCATGGCTTTCTTAATAAATTATCTTCTTTATCTGGAGCGTTTGCTTATATACACAATATAAAAAAAATAGACTACTTAATAGTGAAATAATATCACAAAAATATAAAATGTGTGAACAAAGTTCTACGTGAAAATAAAAAAAAAAAAAAAAAGTTACATAATATGTTGGATACTAATCTTAGTGGTGGTGGTTGAGGCGGCGAGGTCTGAAGAGAAAGAAGGAGGGTCGGGATGTGGGTTTCAAAGAAGGAGAATGAGGTGGAGGGTTCGAAGGAGAAGAAAAGATGATGCAAGTGGTGGTTGAGGGCGGGAGGGGGTGGTGAGGTGTGAGTAAGATGAATTCTTCTATATTATATATTAAAAAGGGTATACTTTAAAAATATTTGACTCTTAGATAAATACTCTGACTTGAGTTTTTTTTTTTTTTTTTGATACAAGATAGTAGTACATTTCTTTTGTTATAATTTATGTGGTAGACAGTTTAATTTTAATTGTACATTTAGCATGAAATTTTTAAGTTTTTTTTTAAAAATAAATTATACATATTTGAACACTATATAAAAAGTACTATAAGTAACAACAATTGATAATTCAAGATATTTAAAATATACATGAAAAAAAATTATGATCAAAGAAATACAAATATCACATAAATTATAACGGAGAGAATAAATAATTTTGATAGAGAATTTATTATAATTGAATAACCATTTGAGTAATTTACTCGGAATAACGACAAAGCTAAAGAACAATATTCATAGAGATGACAATGGAACAGGACGGGCTTAGACATATGCGGGGTGGGGCGGCTGGGGCGGGCGGGGTGGGATAGGGCGGGTTAAAACTAATTTTTTTAAGGCCAAAGCGGGTGCGAGGTGGGATGGGTTTGAAAGAACCCAGACCATTTATCTTTTTGAATTCTCATTTACGTGTCTTTCTTGAGTCCCAAAAAAGAGAAACTTACTGATTAATAAACATTGTTATTATTTGAGTCTAAATCTGTTAATTATTATGTCAAATGTGATTTGATTAGTCAAAAACGTAAAATTGTTGAGGTAATAAACAGGATAAAAATGGGTGATATTATTATTAAGGATAAGTAGTTAAAAGAATGTCATTAGATTCTTTTTTTCTTTTTTAGTTTATAAAGGACCACATACATTCTGTGATTTTATTCAAGGACAAAAAGATCAACATCCATACTTAAAAGAACGATTTCAGTTAAAAATTTGTGCAAATAAGTCACTAGGATAATTTAGTTGTAGTTGAATTTTTTTTACAGTTAATAACATTATACGATGCTAATAACATAAGTATTGTATTTTGTATTTTAGTTAGTTAACAAAATGAAGGGTAAAAGAATCGAGCGGATCTATACAGGATGGGGCAGAGCGAATTAAAAATTGAAAATATTGCTAGTCAGGCCGAGGTGGGACGGATTAAATTTTTTTTACGGATTATACTCAATCTGCTCCTCCTTCGTCCTACTTCATCCCATTGTCATCCGTAAACATTAACATTTAAAACATGGCAAGGAATATGAGAGTGATCACTCTAGTGGGTACTATTTGCCAATTTGGAAAGAGGCGTTTGGCTCTCATGAACGAGTACGACTACTCACTTAATTTCAACTTCTAAATCCGCTTTTCTTTTCATTAATGAAACCCGCCAGTTATTATTATTATGAACTCAAATAAAATGACAAAAAAATTGGATTTAGAAGGCTTGTTCAAAAGAACAAAATTCTTGTGCTTATGTGGATGCGTCGCTCAATTTTCCAAGACTAGAGAAGGGGATTTTCCTACAAAAGATGAAAAGTGCTTAGCTTCAAAAGATGACTTGTTTACTTCCTTTGAGCCCCGTCACTTTTTTTCTGACCGCTAAAGATATTTGGTTTGACGAATGTAATCCCAAGATTAAGAATCAATTAGAATTGGAATCTCACAAACCATCTCTTCTCTCTTACTTCGAGTTCCAGATATTCTCCATTAATGGAGTTTCCTGATTCACTAAATCTCCAATATTAACATGGTATCAAAGCGAGGCCGTTCTGTTCCTTCTCTTTACACTCCTCCTTAGTTGCATTTACGTCATCGATTTCCAGATCTGCAATTCCAGATCTATTTCTCTTATCGATCCAATTCTCTTCCTTTTTCAAATGGTATTTTTTTTCTCTCTGATAACCACTTCATCATGGTGGAACTCACGAATGAGGGATCGTCCGCTGGAATTTATACGGGATCGTCTACTGGAATTGATACAAACAGTCACCTCTACATTCATCCATATGATAGTCCTGGTGTGGTACTTGTACCTATCCCTTTCGATGGAACTGGTTTTCATTCCTGGCGAAGAAGTGTCCTCAAATCTTTGTCCGTGAAAAACAAATTGCTTTTCATCAATGGTGAATGCAAACGCCCACCTAATAATGAAATAATAATATCACATATGAGGAACGGGCAGGTTTAGGCATATACGAGTGTAGGGCGGAGTGGGTTAAAACTAAATTTTCTAAATAGGATAAAACAGGGTGATACTATTATTAAGGATAAGTAGTTACTTAATCTTAAGAGATTAAATAAGCAGTTGTCATTAGATTCTTATTCTGTGATTTTATTCAAGGACAAAAAGATCAACATTCCATACTTAAAAGAACAATTTCAGCTAAGAATTTTTGCAAATAAGTCACTTGGATAATTTAGCAGTAGTTGAATTTGTTTACAGATAATAACATTATATGAATTCACATTTTCAGATATAATTCAAGAGCTCTTGAGCTTGATCTTGAATTTGTCTTAAACTTGATCATAGATTCAAGGGCTTTAAAGCTTGTTCTTGAATTTGTCTTAAACTTAATCTTGAATTCAAGGGCTTTAAAGCTTGTTGCTGAATCTTCGATGAACTTGAACTTTATCTTGATCTTGACTTTTACTTGAATTCAAGGGCTTCGAGCTTATTCTTGAATCTGATGGTCTTGATTTTGATCGTTCTTGAACTTTAATGCTTGAATGCAAGCATTAGTTATACATAGGTTGGAGAAGAATATCAAACAAGGTACTAGTACCACAAGGCTAATGCATTTTTTTTAATACACTCTACCAAACAACCCTTATATGTTTCAATATACACAATAATATTGTTTGCAAAAAAAATGTGATGTAGGAAAAATAAACTCCAATTACAAATAAAATATGAAGAAATAAAAATATTTTATTAATTTTATGTGATCAAAAGAAAGAGTCACCATCTACTTTTGTTAATTGATTTAGTAAGTCCCATTTCCTGTCTTTATCCTATCAATTAACGCAAATCATGTTTTGTGTATTTTCTTGCGTTAAGTATTTTATTGTTAAAACTTTATCTAGCACGTAAAAATCATGTTTTATGACTATTCTCCTACGTGGAACAAATAAAGCAAATTACATATTAGGGGTCACTCCCTCTTACTCAATATAAATGAATTATTGACATTATTTTATATTGAAAAACATACGAGTCTTATTTATTTTCCAAGTATGTCACATCCTAACAAGTCATTTGTATTGTATTAGAGGGAGTACCAAAATATTGTTTGGCAAATAAGTGAGATCCATATAGATAAATATTGATAGTGTCATTAAATATTATTAAATAAGAAAATGTCTCTTTTTTAGATTAACTAAAAAATTGAATCATATAAATTGAAACAAATGGAATATCAATTTATGTAACCAATTTTTCCCGTTTAAGTCTATTCTACAAAAAAAATATCATCTTTTTATAATAAAAAATAATTAAATAAATTTTTTACACTTAAAACACTTGTAACAAAATTGGTCAAATACTAATTGCTACTTAAAAGTACTTTTAAAATTTACTAGCTAAATGCAGACTATTTCTTACCAAAAATACCTTTCAAGATATGGTGATTTCAGAAACTTGGCCAAATAACATGCTATTAGTTTATTAAATAAAATATGTCAATTCTGTCTAGAGGTTTATGTAAAAGTACACACATAAAATTGAAAGCTTGATTTGAAGAACTAATTATATTTCCTCTCTCATGCAAACCCTATCTTTGCCAATCTGTTGACGATCGCAGATTCATATCAAATGAGACCATTGATTTATCATTCAAAATTCAAAATAGAGGAAGAGACAACAAAAGTGATGGATTGGACTCCATTTCCAAATCTTTTACTCACATGCTATGTGAAGGAATCTATTTTCTCATCGACATAATCAGTTGTGCAAAAGTGAAGGTTTCGGTGGACTTGATGGAAAACTTATCCGATCATGTTAGTATGAATATATAAAAAATGAAAATATTGGAGAAATACGGACAGTGAAAGTGAAACAGTATAATTATTTGTCTAAATATTGTAAGGAATACAAGTTGTAGGGTCATTATGTGCATGAATGTAGATTTTAGAGTCATACACTCTGAATTAGTTTATGTTGGTTTGGGAGCATTTTAATATTATTAAATAATGGTTAAGGTGCATATATATTTCCCATTCCTCTTGCAGCTATTCCTATCAGAATGTTAGTGGCATTTTAATTGTATTTTGGAATCAATGGTTTGAGTTTTAATTGCCCATTACTTGACGTTTCTGACATTGACCGTTGGTGGTACTTCTTTGCTGCTTTACTCCATTTGGAGACTGGAGATATTGTTTGTTATGTTGCAATTTCATTTGTTGTCAGCAGCCCTTAGCCGTTGGTGGCCTTTGCCATTCCTTTTCCAATATTCTTCCTCCATTATATCTTCTAATCAGTGGCGAAGTCAGGATTTTCAATAAGGGGTTCAAAATCTGTAGAAATAGACACATGAAGTAGCCGAAGGGGTTCGACATCTACTATATATACATAAAAAATTATTTTAAGCATGTATAAATAATATAATTTTCCGCCGAAGGGGGTTCGTCAACAAGGTGGGTCCGCCCCTGCTTGTAACCTATATAACTCTTAAGGCCATTTTTACTATTTACTACCCCATTATCTTCCTATTCATTGCTAGGAAGACTTTTTCAACTATAAATAGTGGTTGTTTTCATTTGGTTGTTTTTGTTTTGTTTACTTCTGGGAATAAGTGTTCGATTAAGCTTCTTATGAAACAATTGAATTTGTATCAACAAGATTGCAGGTTGGCAAGGAAAACTTTTGTCTCCATGAGGTAAAGCTGTGATTATTAAACACATTCTCCAGTTTCAGGCTCTACATACTTTTGCTGCTTTTATGCCTCCTGTCACTGTTCTTAAAGAAATTGAAATGCAGTTTGCAAATTTCTTCTGGGGTGAAAAAGATGGTAAGAATAGATATCACTGGTCTTCTTGGGAGAATATGTGTTTTCCTACGAAAGAAGTCTATTGGATATCTGTAACACCTTCTCTGCTAAGAGATGGTGGAGATTAAGGACTGAACCTTCTTTATGGGCTCAATTTTCAAAAGCTAAATATTGTCAAAGATGTAATCCTGTTTCGAAGGTTATTGCTTCTAAAGACTATGGAAGGATCTTCTTCGCATAAGGGACAAAATGGATTACAATATCAATTGGATGATTAATTCTGGAAATATCATGTTTTGGTGGGATAACTGGACACCTAAAGAAAGGTTCTCTCGACAATGTTAATGTTAGTGTTATTTCATTATTAATCAGCAATGGGAGTTGGGTGATGATATCAATGCTTTGGTTCCATTGGATACTTTGAGATTGATAGCAATGAGGATATGGCCATATGGAAATTGAGTAAGAGTTTATTCACTTGTTCTACTGCCTTTGAAATCCTTAGAAGTCAAAATGTTGCTCCTCCAATTTTTAACTATATCTGGATGAATGAATAAAATTCCCTTCAAGATCTCTTTTTTTATGTGGAAAGAATCTTCCTCTAGATGCTTTTCTATCCAGATTTAATATTCATAATGGTTTTAGTTGCTCTTGTTGCATGTCAAGAAACAACTGACCATGTTTTTGCAGGAAGTGAAATGGCCGGTCAAACATACGTGGGATATCATCTTTAGGCCATTGGGACTTAACATAGGACATATAATAAATGCTATCATCTGACAACAACCAAAGAATATCATCCATAAATTTCTACTCCGAGTCACTCCAATGATAGTGTGCTGGGAAATTTGGAAAGCAAGGTGCACTCAAAAATACGAGAATAGAAAAATCTCTATTTCTAATACTCCTATATGTATTCAATCTTTGTTTCAGATTAAGGTGGCCTTGGGGGAAAAAATCAGTTTACAACTAGAATTGGAGCAGAGTTTGTCTTATGCCCGAGAACTTCAAAACAGTGATTACATGTAAGATGATCAAATAGATTACGCCATCAGGAACAACCTGGAAGCTTAATACTGATGGAAGCTACATCAAAAATCAAGATAAGGCTGGAGCTGGAGGCATTCTTAAAAACAAAATGGGGAGCATGATTATGGCCTTCTCATATCCTACTCAATTCTGCACTAACAATTATAGTGAAGCTCAAGCTGCTTTAATTGGTATTTCTTGGTGCTCTAACCAACAGTTTGAGGCTTTAGAAGTTGAGTTGGATTCCATGATAGTGGTTCAAATGATCCATGGAATTTGTAAGCCTCCTTGGAGGATTCTATGTATCATTGATGAAATAAAACTCTTAATTTAACACAAAAATATAACAGTTAAACACTGTTATAGAGAGGCAAATGAAGTGGCAGATGCTCTAGAAAATATGCCACTCAAATTCAAGACCCAGAGATTTTTTTGCAAGAAGTGGATTTTCCAGAAGTGACTAAAGGTCTTTTTTGGATGAATAAATTGGATTTTCCCACCTTTCGAAGAAGAGCCAAGAAGACTAATACCTGGCATTTTGATCCACCTTGAATACTTTTAATTAACACAAACTTCATTAAGTTTGGCCAATCCAGAAGATGGGCAAGTCATATAAGCAACTCTAGGGTCACATTCTTGAGTACAACCCTTGAGTTCAATACTCTTTCCTTCACACACAAACTCCCCCTCTTGACCAAAATAGTAGCAACCTTTGTACCCGTGGGATAAATTATCATATTTTCTTCTGAACGGAGACATTTGAATAGGCAATTTGTGGATCACAATATAAGGGGCAAGTGTTAGGATTTTTGGGATCAGACTTTCCTTCACAAATAAAAGTTCCATTAGCATTATAATAGTTGCAACCCTTATAGCCCGAACAACATTTGGTACAAATTGGATTTTCTGGACTTCCTTCTGAACCTGGGCATATCCCACAGCCAAGATTATGAAAAATTAACAGAATACCTTAATCATAAAGTAAACATTGTATTCCGAGTGTGTGTGAATTTATAAATTCATTCACTTTGAAATAACTTGTAACTTAATCTGCTGTCTGGTAAGAATTTTTATATTCAATCTTAACATTGTTATGCAAGTAAGGAAGATTATGAAAGATTGCAATTTCCAGATTACTCATTTTTTTATTTTAGAGAAGCAAATAGTGTGGTTGATGCACTAGCCAATTCTAGAGTGGTGTGGAGGCTTTTTCGCTTGAAGTCTTTTCTTTACCGAAACAAGTTAAAGTTAAATTGAAGAATAATATAATCAAGATGTATATATGTTCTTCCGAATATCAAAATTATAGTTAAAGAAAGGACACTTTAATTTCTCGACATCATTCATAAGAATCTACGTGTTATTATATATCCATCAGGGGCAAGCTACTCAAAATGTTTTTACGATTATCTTGTTCTAGATAGGGATATCTTATGTAACCTATGCATTGGACATTTTTATATAAGGATGAGATTTTCATTGTCATAATTCCACATAAAGGAAACGTACGGTCATCTTCCATGCACCTCGTGTAATAATGACCGTTTTCATTGTCAATTTTTTTTTGCTTAAGATATGGACGGGTAAAAGTCTACCTGACTCCAAAGGTGGTTTATTTAAAAAGTAAATGAATTCGATGAAAAATTATAACACATGTCATTCATCAAGGATAAGACCAAAGGAGATAATGACTAGAGAGGAGCCAAGTCCTCAATTATGGATGATCTTTTTCTTTTATTCAAATAATAAGTAGTTACACATAACACAACTTTGATGCCCACATTATAGTGATTAGCATGTCATTGTGTGTGTATGCTTTTATTTCATACATTAATTAAAAACTACAACACATATTATTGATGATGCCTTCCTTATATGGTAGATATATAGCCCTGAGCTGACTCCCCAGTGCAAATTAAAGATCCATCATATCCATAGAGTTTGCAACCCTCTCCTGCAGTGCAACAACTAACACAAACTTGATTCAGCTTGGCTAATCCAGAAGATGGACAAGTCATGTATGCAACTCTAGAGTCACATTCCAGGGTACATGCCTTGGGTTCAATA
>JAJOOS010014065.1:0-10144 GCA_029582725.1 Solanum chiquidenum
TGATGTGGAAGACTATTAAGGCCATTTTTACTTGTGTTTCCCCTGGCAAAGAGATTCCGCAACTTGATCTGAAGGACTACACGAAGTTCCCAATGCTGAATGAGGCCTGGGCTGGTGTGATACACCCAAAGGACCTTGACTCTGATATGGACACCACCCAGTCTGAGGGCTCCTGACCTGATTATTATTTCACCCTTTTTGGCTTGTAAATTTCAGACACTTTGTTTCTATCTTTCGACTCTCTTAAGTTTTTATAGCACTAGGATGCTTGTTTTTGTTGTTTGATGCAGCCCTATATTTAAGTCTTAAGATTTTATAATCTCTCCACTTCTGTTGTTGAACACTGATTGGGGTTGCAGGGATTTGTTCGGATCCCATTTGGGGTCCTATCGGATAGTTTAGGAAAAACAGGGGAGGCATGCCAAGGTTCTGCCTCGCCTCATCTCGCTCTGGCGGTGGAAATCCCGCTCTGGCGGTCCCTCCCTAGAGGAATTAATTTCGCCCTTGCGGTCGAAACGAAGACAGAATCTGGCCAAAAAATATTCTGGGGTTTTTCACTTTTCTAAAAATTCTCAACGTTCCACCTTTACCGAACAATTTAGAATACTTCTCCGAACTAGGAAAATAGTCAATCCCATGATACTTGAACCAATATTTTCCCGTTACTTCAACACCACAACCCATACACCCCCAGGATACACCCAGACATTCACGCGGATATTACCCAAGCGCAAGACACGTTCAGATCTTTTTCACCAACCGCCTCATAGTTTATTTAACTCTCTCTTTGATTTCTAGTCAGGACCTTCTTTTCTCAACGAGTTCTATAATACCCGAGCATTTACAAGTTGCATAATTGAAACCAATTGGCCAACATATTGCACATACCAAGTTTCAGACATACATTTATAGTACACGTAATCACATCACAGTCGAACAAGTTCAACTTCACATTCACAGTTAATTCGATCAACAAAAAGCACGCATTTATAGATTTCAAGACACAACGCACAGACAAATTCAATATATTAGTTAGTTTGTTCCATAGATGACCATTACTGGTCATCCGTGCCTTTTTCAGCCCCTAAGGCTAGATACCAATTGGAACCTTCCAGTTCCAATTAACTTGTTGGTGTCCCTTCAGTCGTATCAATGATGTCTAGTCCACTTCGTTGAGATACCAATTGGAATCGAGAGATACCAATTGGACTCAACTCATACCACAAGCGACACTTGCACGAAAGGAGAGAATAAGTGGAACAACTTCCTAGAATGTTTCCTAGCTTCCTAAGGATTAGATATGGACGTCAACACACCAAACTGCATGAGTCTAGTCCACATTTTGCTCTTGTACTGAGAGATCGATAACCTAGGATTTGATACCAATTTGTCACGACCAAACCCATCGGGTCATGCGGGCACCCACTCTAACACCTAAGTAGGAGAACCCTCATATCCCAATAGTCAAACATGCGGAAAAATTAGAGAAAACAAATGTAATTACAGTAACATGCTTTTATAAATAATACTCTTTTAGTTAAAACTTGCAAAGTAATTTAACAACTCCCATAAATCTAGTATAAACAAGTACAAGATCTACTAAGAGTACAACTGGACAAATAAATAAAAGACACAGCTCCCACCATGCGGAAGGAAGAATAGAAGCTGCTAGAGATATTTTTCATCTTCACCTAATGAAACGTCACTAATTTTGTATCCAGACTATGTAAAAAGACATAGCAAGAGTAGTATCAGTACAAAACACGCGTACTGGTAGGCATCATCGGTCAACCCAACACCCACCACATAACATAAGAAATCAACTAGTAAGATCATGCAATAAACTACTCGCTTTTCCACTTTTACCCTTTCTTGAAATACCTCCAAATCACACTAGCACTCTTACTACTAACCACCTTCCAATCAACCTACTTACTAGGTTCTTGATCATAGCCTAACCATTTTATCACATAGAAGAACCCCCCAAATACAACCACCAACATTTCCCACTAAACTTTCGCGTCATACCCCTACTTCCTCGTCACATTACCCAGCCATAGTCACCTAATACATTACATCACGCTACCTCTACTCCTTGCCATTACCACACACGAACAACCCTTACTATCAATTACTCGCCTTTTGAACATTTTTCTCTTTCCACTATACCCAGCAGGTTCACTCATTACAACGAACATTCAAATATAAACTATCATACCAAGTTCAACATAAGCAAGTCAATACAACATATACTCACATGCGCATATCAATATATACGATATCATCAATATTTACGAATAATCGAACAACTTCACATTTTATATCACATCATTGGTCCTCTCATGGAACCCAAATCCAAATAGTTAATTATGTCGAAACGTGGCAATCGATCCCATAGTTATGCCGGAACGTGGAAACCGATCCAAGTTAGTTATGCCAGAATGTGGCAACCGATTCATTCAACACAATCACAAGCATATCTTCAAGATCATACATTTACGTCACAATTTCATGGCAATCATAGTTTAACCATCTCAATTACAACAAGTGTGATCAACAATACAACATTCATATACAAACATCAATTTGACCATACTTAGCCCTAGTTCATCATCTAAGTACTTCCTTCTAGGGTTTAGTCACAATTCATCATAAATCCTCAATTCAATCATTCCAATTTATGATCTAGCTTGCATTCATAAATCTAGTTCCATTCATGATTTCTTAGTCTTATTCTTGAATCAATTATATCCATGATAGCAATTCTAGAGTCCCTAACAATTCATCAATTCCTCTTTTCAAGGAATACACCCACGTACTTTGATTTCTAAGAATTACTCATTGAGTTTACTTGGTGCACGAAGGTCTACACACAACCTTACCATTGATTTCCATATATTAGGTAGTAAGAACATATTTATAACTTCTCAATTCATAAAACCTAGCCTACATGGGTGCCAAGCAGTTGCACGGAATGTTGACTTCGTTTTCCAACTTTCTGGGCTTCGCGACGATGAATTTGGTCAATAATTCGCATGATTTATGTTCTGCCTCGCCTATCCCACTCTGACACCAACTTACCCCACCTTGGTGCTGTCGCCCTGGCAACATCTAGCCCGCTCTAGCGGGACAAAGGCCTAGATTTTTCCCGAATCCTTATTTCTCCTAAATAATGACGGTTCGGATTGTTACAGATTGGAAGTGGACTTCTTAGAGTAATAGGAAAAGATAATGTATAATATGGTCAAGATTGAGTAGAGAAAGATATATCCAAATTATATGTGAAATTATACCATAATTCTGAGAGACTCCCTCATATTTGGAAAAACATATGTTCATAAGGAAAAATACTTTCCAAATATTTTATGTCTCTAGAGAAATATATTTTTAAGAATTCAGGATCAAAGAATTTGTCACGCCCCGAGCCTACACCCTGGACGTGGCCGATGCTCGAGAAGTATTGTTGGTCCCCAAGCGAAACCCTTGACATGGATGACTACTTAGCGGAAGACTTACTCAAAAAAGAATGTCGGAACAAGACTGACGACATCTCAAAACTACTAACTAGAAAGTAAAAGTCAAGTAGGAGGATCACCAAAAGTTAGTTGAAGTGTAGAGTAATCACAACGAAGCACATGTTGATGATCCTAAACACCTGTAACTGCATCATAAAAAGATGCAGGTCAAATGACATCAGTACATTGAATGTATGAGTATGTAATATAGCCGAAGTAAAATAATTGAATGAAAGGACTTCAATAAATAAAATATACTCAAACTGAATGTAAAGAAATAAAGGAGTTAAATCATATAAATCTTTAGAAAATACTTACCCATCTTCTAACTCAACAAAATAAGTGATATATTAAAATACACGTTTACTCTATTTGAAAGATTTTCTAACAAACAACCATCACTATGAGTTATGTGATGATACAACGTCTCACTCACACTGCCATAACTGTCCTATACTGTGTTAGAATATAAAACCTCTCAACTAAGTGGAACCACTAAGCAATAAAGATTCATCTAAAATGTATGGTCCTTTACCCATGTTGGCAGATATGGTTTATGAGGGTATTGAGTTGTCTGAACTCATCCTCATATCGGTGCTCAATACTACTCCCTAAATTATACTCATGATCAAATATATAAAACAAATTTTTTCTCTGATTTTTAGGTAATTGCTCAAAATATCCTCTTAAAAGAGGTAATGCTCTGAAGTATCTCTGAACTCATTACTCATTTAGAAAATAAGGTTTTCTCTTTTCTCAATGTAAATGGTGATACATTTGGGAATACTTAGTTCCCTTATACTCTTACTCAAATCATATTTAAAACTCTTTCTCAAAATTTCTCTTTGCTTTCCCAGAAAATCTATTTAAAACGATTATGTTTGTTTGAAAGATCCTCAATAAGAACTCAATAGATACTCAGGGATAGGACTTGTGCTAAAAAGTAGACATTAACAACCAACTCAACAATCTCAATTCACAATCGCAAACTTAATAATCAGGAAATAAAATTCAGAACTCATCAACAAAACTCATCTAAAAACTTACCAAAACTAAGGTTATACTCCTAGATTATTTTTAATTGGTAGAAATTAGATGTAGGGCGTGAAGACGGACTAGTCCAACACTGTGATAGTGTTTATATTTTCCACAATTATGAAATTGGACTATTGATTTGTCACATTTTTGAAAATTTTGATTATTATGTTATTCCTTCTCAAAATTATTATTATTTCTCTGTTGGTAAGAAAAATTATCTCTACCACGACCTTGAAAATTATATATGTGTCCTTGTCCTCTGCCTCTAAATTTTGACCTCTTTGATTTATCTTAGCCAAGTTTGATATCTCTTTTTTTGGATTAGGTTGATTCACTTTTGCTGGCAATACTTCATAAAATATGTATGTCGTCTATTGATTCAAGGACATCTTGTATGTCATCAATTCATCTTCTAAATCACCAAGTATCAAAGTGCTAAGATTTTTGGTAACCTCAAGGACCGTCATTGGTTTGTACTCAATGGTCGCAATACTTTTTCAACAATTTCAACTTGATCTAAGTCTTCTCCATTAGTTCTCATATCATTGATAATATTAGTAATTCTTGTCAAAAATTCCTTAATGGACTCAATTGGTTTCATTTGAGTTAACCATTATTGTCTTCTAAGCTCTTGCAATTTGACCTTTTTTACGTCTGTGTAACCTCGATGTGAATTTAGTAAAACTGATGCTACCTCCTTTGTTCTCAACTTGCGAACTTGGCGATCTAGAATCTGAACAAGAATCTCCTCATAAGATAAGTTATCCTTGATCCCAATATTTTCAATTGGTAGGATCAATGAAGGATCGCCCATGCACTTCTTCAACAGGGAGACGTGAAATATCGGATGAACCGCTGCTGACTCTTATGGTAGCTCCAACTCATAAGCTACTTTGCCAATCCTCTTGGCTATTTTATAAGGTCCAATATATTGGGGACTAAGCTCCCCTTCTTACCAAACCTCATAACCCCCTTCATGGGTGAAACTTTGAGATATACCCAATCATCTACTTCGAACTCTAACTCCCTGCTCCTAACATCAGTGTGGGATTTCTGACGACTCTGTGCCATTTTCACCCTCTCTTGAATCACTTTCACCTTCTCCATAGCTTGGTGAACTAAATCTAGTCCTATCAACCCAGCTTCACCAACTTCAAACCATCCAATAAGAGATTTGCATCTTCTCCCATAGAGAGCTTCATAAGGAGCCATTTGGATGCTACAGTGGTAACTGTTGTTGTAAGCAAACTCAATGAGAGGTAGGTGATCATCCCAATTTACTTTTAAATCAATCACACAAGACCTCAACATATCTTCTGAAGTCTGAATAGTGCGCTCTGCTTGCCCATCAGTCTGAAGATGAAAGGCAGTACTTAAGTTCACCTTTGAACCCAAGCCTTTTTAAAATGACTTCCAAAATTGTGCACCCCTATCTGATATAATCAAAACAGGGACTTTATGAAGTCTTACCACCTCCTGAATATATAACCTAGCATAATCCTCTGCTGAATGGGTAGTCTTTACCGGAAAAAAGTGGGCTAATTTTGTCATTTTGTATTAAGACACAACCCAAACCAACTCTAGATGCATCACAGTACACCACAAAACCTTGAGTACCTTCTGGTAAGGTTAAAACTGGGGCAGTAGTCAACCTCTTTTTCAATTCCTGAAAGCTTTTCTCACAAGCTTCAGACCATTGAAACTTAACAGTCTTCTGAGTCAACTTGGTCAAAGGGGATGAGATAGACGAGAACCCCTCCACAAACCTTCTATAATAGCCAGCCAAACCCAAGAAACTCCTAATATCAGTTGGAGATGTGGGTCTAGGCCAATTCTGCATTGTCTCAATTTTCTGAGTATCAACTTTAATTCCCTCTCCATACACAATATGGCCTAAGAATGCCATAGACTCAAGCCAAAATTCACACTTAGAGAATTTAGCATATAACTCATTATTTTTCAAAGTTTGAAGAACTATTCTGAGATGACTAGCATGATCTTCTTCATTCCTTGAATAAATTAGTATGTCATCAATGAAGATGATAACAAAGATATCTAAATAGGGTTTGAATACTCTATTCATAAGGTCCATGAATTCTGCAGGTGCATTGGTTAAACCGAACGACATGACCATAAACTCAAAATGACCATAATGGGTCCTGAAAGTTGTCTTTGGAATATCGCATTCCCTTACTCTCAACCGATGGTAACCTGATCTGAGGTCAATTTTCAAGAAACAAGAACCACCCTGAAGCTGATAGAAAAAACCATCAATCCTTGGAAGAGGATACTTTTTCTTGATGGTAACCTTGTTCAACTAACGGTAATATATACATATTCTAAGGGAACCATCTTTCTTTCTCACAAATAAGATCGGAGCACCCCAAGGTGAGACACTTGGTCGAATAAAGCCCTTATCTAATAGATCATGTAACTTCTATTTTAACTCTTTCAACTCTGCTGGTGCCATTCTATATGGCGGAATAGATATCGAACGAGTATCTGGAAGAAGATCCATACCGGAGTCTTCTCTCTCTCAGGAAGGACTCCGGGAAGATCATCTGGAAAGACTTCTGGAGACTCTTTTACTATTGGAACTGACTGAATAGGAGGTACCTCAACACTTGAGTCATTAACTCGGACTATGTGATAGACACACCCCTTAGAAACTAACTTCATTCCCTTAAGGTATGAAATAAAATGACCCTTAGGCATTGCTGAACTGTTTTTCCACTCTAAGACTAGCTCATTTGGAAACTGCAACTTGACTACTCGAGTTCTACAATCAACTAAGGCATAACAGGCATGAAGCTAGTCCATACCAAGAATGGCATCAAAATATACCATATCTAACTCAATTAAATCAGTCATGGTACTCTTGTGATTGACGGAAATAGGACAATCACGATAGAC
Source organism: Solanum chiquidenum (assembly GCA_029582725.1). NCBI lineage: Eukaryota > Viridiplantae > Streptophyta > Magnoliopsida > Solanales > Solanaceae > Solanum > Solanum chiquidenum. Next base: position 7,467 of record JAJOOS010014065.1, read on the forward strand.
TCTATCTGCTAGAATATACTCACTAACAGGCGTAGAGACATTGAATGGTTCACTAAGTTGCTCATGAATAACATCAAAGTTCATAGCAACATATGGAGTTACAAAAGATAAACTCGCTCCTAGATCTAGCAAGGCATAAACAGTAAAGTCAAAGACTTGAATCATACTAGTGATAATATCTGGTGAATCCTCTTGCTCTTGGCGACTGTTGATAGCATATAAGCGGTTTGTTCCTCCGCCAGTACCGGAAGTATCCCCTCTAGGTGCAATTCTATATGGTGGAGCAACTGAAGAAGACTGGGTTTTATTGCCCCCATTACCATTTCCCTGCTTATTCTTTGGACACTCTCGCATGAAATGCCTAGTTTGACCACACTTGAAACAACTAGTGGACTACACTTGGTGCAGGTAAGAGGCTTACTACCCTTTTGCGCCACACTACCTTGAGAATAGGTAGTCTTAGCTCTGGAATTCTGACCATTGTACTCACATTTGTTCCTAGGTACAGGTGCACCAGCAGATGATGGAGCAGGTCCCTTCTATTTCTGTTGGAAGGATGACCGGTTGGCATTACTCTTCTGCTGCCCGGACTCATTCCCTGTCTTAGCCCTCTTGTTCTTGAATTCCTCTCTATCCCTCAGCTTCTCTTCCTCTACTTGCTGCATATAGACCATCAACCTCGAAATGTCCATGTCCCCAATAAGCATTGTTGCACGACCCTCTTTGCTTGATAGACGAGATAACCCAGCAACAAACAGACTCATCCTACTCCTCATATCCGCAACCATTTCTGGAGCATAGCGACACAGTTGGGTGAATTGCAACCTATACTCATGAACACTCAAAGAATCTTGCTTAAGTGTGAGGAACTCTCGTACCTTAGCCTCTTTCAGTTCTCGGGGAAAGAAACCCCCCAAGAAAGCTTTCTCAAAACAAGCCCAACTCGCAGGTGGTGCATTCTCAGCTCTGCCCTCCTTCCATTGGTCAAACCAAGTCCTAGAAACATTCTTTAGTTGATATGCATCTAGTTCAACTCGCTCAGTATCAGCAACATGCATGACCTCAAATACCTTCTTCAACTCCTCGATGAAGTTCTTCGGATCCTCAGTAGTGCTCGAACCCGTGAAACTTGGAGGGTTCATCCTCAAGAACTCACGAATCCTTGAAGTGTCAGCTTCTTCCTGTCGAATTCCCAATTGCTGACCAACCTGCTAGTCACAGCTTGACTCAGCATCCTAATTGCCTCTCTGAACTCAACATTAGTAACTTCTCCTTGAGGTTGCATCTCGGGTGCATTAGGTACCCCTTGCTCCTCAACATTTTGCCTAGCAGGGCGACCTCTGACAACTCTTCGTGGAGGCATGACTATGTGAAAACTCATGCAAGCACGAATTAGAAGGAAACCTTTTAGAGATCAAACTCTAACGCACGAAATGAGTGTGAAAGAAGTGAGATAGTTCCTAAATATCGCAGCCTCCTAATTATAGATGTGGCGCGCTTCACATCGATAACTAGGACTCTACAAACACGACTTCATAGACTCCCTAGGACTCTTGAACTATGTGCTCTGATACCAAATTTATCACGTCCCGAGCCTACACCCTGGGTGGGACTGGCACTCGAGAACCATTGTTGGCCCAAGCGAACCCCTGGTCTGGCTTACTTTCTCAGCGGAAGACTTAAACTCAACAAAAATAAGTTTATATAATAAACTAGAATGTTATAAAAAAACATTCAACTGGCCATTTAGGCAAACTCAAATCTCAACATGGAATAATGACAATGAAAAGACTAAAGAACTAATATTCGACTGTCTATTTATGAAGCCTCTAAAACAACTGAGATGGATGTCGGGACAGGCCCACGACATCCTAACACGACATCCTAATGAACTATCTAATATTGAAAGTAAACAAAAGGGATCCTTCGAAATGCAAAGAGGTTCACCAACAGACTCTGAACTACTCACTGGATCAACGATGCGCTGGATGTCGATCCTAGTTACCTGGGTATGCATCATAATACGATGCAGTCCAACTGGCATCAGTACATTGAATGTACGAGTATGCGAGTTGGAATGCTAAACATAACATAGACTTAAAAAGAATCTGAAAGAAACTGAAGAACTTACCTGGCTCAACTCAACTCAACATAATTGAACTCATTTCAATATAAAGCAGTTTAAAACAAGTGCAATATAAAGAAAAGTTGTTTAATGCATGATGTCTACTCTGTGTATATGCAAAGATACAAATAACTCTGAGATGTATGTAAAAATATAAATAAACTGATGTATATAAAAATACAGAGTACTATTGTGGGAGTTTATCTAACCGACAACCATCACATAAGAGTTATTGTGATGATACAACAATCTCCCTCACGCTGCCAGCGCATCCTATACCCTGCCAGGGGTATAGGACCTAAACTACTAAGTGGATCCACTAGTCTATGTGAAAGGGATTCATCTAAAAAGTATGACCCATTTCTACCCATGATGTCTACATGGTTTATGGAGACGGAGTTATTTGAACTCAAGCTCGTCCCCATATCGGTGCTCAATACTACTCCCAAAATATGATACTAGCTCTTTATGTTTTAAAAACATACTTCTTTCTGTGATTTGAGATTAGTGCTCAAAAACTTAGCTCAAAGGCTATCTTGGAAATCAAAGTTTC
>JAJOOS010014076.1:0-10273 GCA_029582725.1 Solanum chiquidenum
GTATTTGCCGGGAAGGAACCATCAGTGATTGGAGACCAAGATCGTTAGCTAAATTATTGATAGCCCTCAACTCTACATTGATGTTGTTGATTTTTCCAGACATTTTATACTTTAAAGCAGTATGAGAAAAGAAGTTACGGATATTTTGGATTAGTTTGGCTCGGAGGTTCATCACTTGTGCTTTGAGAGATTCATATCTAAATTCATCGAACACATTTTCAGCATCTTCAGCAACTCTCTCAAGCATCTCCAGCCATTTTTCAACAGCCTGATCGTCAACTTGTCGTCTTTCAGCATCATGAATCAGAGCTTGGATCATGGATACATATTTTGTCAGCATTTTGAGATTTTTCTTGCAGTTGCTTAAACTTTTGGCTTCCTCAATAGTGAGAGAAAGCAGTTTGTCAAGAACAACTTTAACAGTAGCACCAATTACAAGATCGGCCATCGTTGAGATGCTCTTTACAAAGTTATTCTCTTCGTCTACACCAAAATCTTCTCAAAGTTGCTGCAGACGTCTTCTTTTGCTAGTTGTTTGCCGGCCTCTACAAGAAACAGAATAATTCATACACAATAATTTGAATAAATAATGTTTTTTTGTGGATTAACAGCTAATCATCCTTTAAATAAATATTTTGGTGGTTGTGTTTTTTTTTAATTTCTAATTAATGACAGACTGTTATGAGTCTGCCCCAAGAAAATAAATTGGCATGATACATAATATGTCCTTTTAACTTGACTTCAGCTGATATTTATGTCTTTTAATTTTTGGTGTGCTACTTAAATTTGTATAAAATTAAATAAGTAGATGCATGCGTCTTACGTAACATAATACACATAAAATTTCACACGTAGGATACAAATTGTCATGTATGACGCCACAAGGACTATAAGTGAATCTATAAGGCCGCTATGACTTCATTTTATACACTAATGAAGATCTTGATCTTAGTTATTTATATTTCAATTATTAAATGTCTGTTTTAGATATTAACTTTAAACATTTAATTTAAATCTCAATCATTAAGTCTTTTTATTTTTATTTTTATTTTATAACGACTTAATGATTTCAAATAAATATAAATGAAGATTTATAACAAAAATCTAATATCATTTAAATGTTATTCATGCAAGATTTTTGTAGAGATGTATATCACTATTCATGGCTAATCACCAGCGACTGTGGTGTCCCCACTATTATCGACTCTGCCCCCACTATATCCATGACCACCATCTTCATCACCATCCACCATTATCGTGATTCATTATAGTTGATTGTTATCATTAGTAGCCTATAATTATTATGAGTACTGCTAATTGGCAAGACAGAATTTTGGCACGAATTGCCAAGACACGGATAAATGACGAAAATGTCCCTTTAGCTCCAAAACCACTTGTATTTCCCTCCAAAAAAGAAAACCATTTTTGACATTTTAATAATTATTTACTCTCTCTCTCTTACTTTACTCTTTTTATCTCCTTCAACTTTACTCTTCACTCTCATCCATTCTTATTTTAATTTGTTGATCAAGAATTTATTTTGTTGTTGAACAAAGGTAGTTTAATCAACTCGGATTTGTCGTTGATTTATTATTCCAAATTAAAATTATGAACGAAAAGGAAACAAAAAAATATATTATTTAAAATGACAATGTATGGAGACCCAAACTTGGTAGAAATAGAAGTAAACCTTACCGAAAAAAAATGAAAAAGCTCAATAAAGTATGAAATTAAATAAAAATTTCTTGGCCAGTGTGAAATAAATAATAATTACAACTTGAACTTTTCAGAAGTGGTTTAAGTTTTAAACATTTGTGATTTTAAAAGTATTAAAAGTGATTTTACTTTTGAGGATAATTTAGGTACACGAAATAAATGAATTTACCCAAACGCCCTTAACTTTTCACCGAAATTACGAAAATACATTGATTTTTGTTGCTCGTGTCATTTCGTGCCAAAAATCTGTCTTGCCAATTATATTTTCCGAATTATTATTACCAATCATCATTGCTATAATAACAATCAATCACTATTATTAATTACCGTCATCATTACTATCTATTATCAACCACCATCTAGCACTCACAATGATCGTAAGCCATTGTTGCCAACAATTACTATATATTTTTTAAAAGTTGATGCAATAATAGACTAATTTGTATTTATCAACTTTATATTTGTTAATACTCAAATAAAGATAAAAATTTATACATTCATATGTCAAAAAAATAAGCAATTTTAATTATTTCACATCAAATTTTAATACAACATCTTCACATTTAGATTAAGACGTCTTAATTCTAATACACATCTTAATATTTATATGTGATTTAATATTCAAACATCTTAATTTTGAGAAAAAAGCAATTGGGGCTTACAGCAATGAAGGCCCTCATTTATAATTATTTCATATAATTATAAATATTATTAATAAAAAGATAATAGATATATTTATGCTTCTTTTTTTAATATAAGTGTGATAGATGTTATTTAGAAGAAAAGATAGATATTATTTAGCTAAATACTTGAATCATATAATATGAGGGAAATGAGAACAATTTGATGATGATGTTGATAATATATAAAACAAACAGAGGATATTGAATTGATTATTATTTTTATTAACAATGGGTCAGATTATAACATGTGGTCATATAATTTATTTTTTAAAGGCACCATATTATCATTCAATTTCAAATAGACTTGAATCATTCTTAATATATGCAATTATTTTAACATCTATTAGTTAGTAGTACAAACTTGGGATAGTGAGAAGAATTAGGTGATGAGAATTAGGCCGGACATAAAATATCGAAAATCAAATTACTGAACTGAATAGAAACTTTTGGTAATTTGATATTTGATAATTCGGTTGGTATGATATTTTCAGAAGTAAATTTTTTAAATTATGATATTCGGGTTTGGGTTTGGTATGAGACATTAGTACCATTTGGTATTTCCCGAATATAAAATTATTTACTTAATGAAGGTCATACATCAACAGATCCGGCTCCTCTCTATTTTCCCAAAGTTCTAGCTTGGATTGGAGACACATGCCATAGTTTAAAATTAATGGTTGAGATCTATTTAATTAAAGCAAAGTCCTAACCATAGTTATTTACTTTCATATATTTGCTTCTTAAATATTTTTGCCATCCATTATATTTTTCGTAAATATATTAAAACCTTTTCTTTACTGCCCTGCATACATATTAAAATTTTTACTTTTTTGAAAAAAATTGTAATAAAATTAAACGTTTTTATTATTCTAATAGAGTACTAAGAAAAATATAATGTACTAAGAAATTATTTTAAATATATTTAGGAAAAATATAATGTAAATCTAGAATTGTTGGATTGCAAATATATTTAAGAAAAAAAAAATGGAAGTAAATAACTATGGTTAGGACTTTATTTTAATCAATTAGATCTCAACCATAAATCTAAACTATGACATGTGTCTCCAATCCAAGCTAGAACTTGGGAAAAATAGAGAGAAGAGAAATGGAGAGGAGCCGGATCCATACATCAACTGAAAGAATAACTATCTTGAATGAATACATTAACCAATTACACGAGGTATTTATAATATGTAAATATGATACACAAGACTAAACTATCCTTCTAGCTATACATATATATTTATCATTCCCCCTCAAGCAATGTTGGGTCTCGACAAATGTTGATCTTGTCACGCAAGAATGAAAATTGAGCATAGGGAAGAGACTTCGTCAATAAATCTGTAAGTTGATCTGCACTTGGCACATAGCAAACCTGTAGAACACCAGAAGTAACCTTCTCACGATCAAAGTGAATGTCAATTTCAATGTGTTTAGTGCGAGCATGATGAACAGGATTGTGAACTAAGTATATACTACTGATGTTATCACAGTAGATTGTTGAAGGAGAGGATAGTTGAATAGGTAAATCACCAAGAAGAGAGAGCAACCAAGATATCTCAGTAGTATCATGGGCAACAGAGCGATATTTTGCCTCAACACTCGAGCGCAATACAACACTTTGCTTCTTAGAAGACCAATAAATAAGATTATTACCAAGAAAGATGCAATACACTGAGGTAGACCTGCGAGTGGTAGGACAACCTGCCCAATCTACATCAGTATAACATGTCAATGAACCAATTGAGCCGCCTGGAATGAATAGACCATGATTTATAGAACCACGCAAGTAGCGTAGAATACGTTTCATTGCAGTAAAATGAATGTACAAGGGAGAATGCATTAACTGAGCAACCTGACTAACATAGAAGGCAATGTCGGGTCGAGTAAAAGTTAAGTATTGAAGTCCACCAACAAGACTACGATATAATGACGGATCAGAAAATAGAGGAGATGTATCAGAAGCAATAAGAGATTTCGAAGAAAGAGGAGTATTAACTGGTTTAGATGAGAAAAGACATGCTCGATTAAGAAGATCATGAATGTATTTGGATTGGTTAAGAAAATAACCACCCTTACATATAGAGACAGAGATTCCAAGAAAAAAATTGACTAGATCGAGATCTCTCATGGAGAATTCGGCCATAAGAGTCTTGATTGTAGACTTCAGTAAAGAACGCAAAGACGGCGTGATGAGAATATCATCCACATATAGTAGAAGAATGATTATGTCCGAAGAAGATTTGTAAATAAAGAGAGAATTATCAGAAAAACTATTTTTAAAACCAAGTTTGACAAGAAAGGAGGTGAACCGATGAAACCATTCTCGTGGAGCTTGTTTTAAGCCATAAAGGGCTTTGTTCAATTGGCAAACATGATGTGGAAATTGCGGATGAACAAAACCAATAGGTTGTTTCATATATACCAGTTCATTAAGAGTGCCATGTAAAAAGGCATTCTTAACGTCTAATTGATGAATTGCCCAACCTTTGGACGCCGCTAAAGCAAAAACAGTTCGAATGGTGACTGATTTCACCACATGACTAAACGTTTGATCGTAGTCTAATCCATATTTTTTTATTATAACCTTGAGCAACCAGACGAGCTTTATAGCGGTCAAGCGAGCAATCAGATTTTTATTTCACTTTATAAACCCATCGACAACCAATGACATTTGCATTAGTAGAGGGCAACACTAAGTTCCATGTGTTATTGGCGATGAGGGAGTTGTATTCATCTGTCATTGCCTTTTTCCAGTTTGGATTTTTATTGACCTCAGGAGGAAGAGCAGGTTGAGATGAAATACGAGATATGTGAGAAAATAAAGAAGGAAGAATTTTGGGTTTGAGCTTTCCAGATTGTGCTCGGATGATCATTGGATGTACTTTAGAATCAAGAGATGAGACGTTTTGCGTTTGAGATACAGAGGGAACTGTCCGTGGATAGAGTCCTTGTAAATTAGGAGAAGTAGTTGCTGGAGATAGAGAAGATTGAGTCCTAGATTGAGAAGGAGTAAAATCTGGCAGCGGTGAGGATGTTACATTAGGATAAGTACTAGATGGACGTATTGGAGTAGGTGAGAAAGACGAGGAATGTGTCGGCAGGGGACTAAAGCATTCCAGATTAGGAGAAGTATGCAAATTGAAAACTCTATTTGGAGATAAAGTCGGAGAAATATTTGGAGACGTGAGAGAAGGAAATAATAGTGATGATGGACTTTTAAAGGAAGATAAGGAAGTGTTTGGAGATATACACTGATAAATTAAGGAAGGATATGGAAAATAGTCCTCTTTAAAAATAACATGACGGGAAATAAAAACTTTATTTTCTAAAGGATCAAAGCACCTAAAACCTTTATAATTTGAAGGATAACCAAGAAAAATACAATGTTTAGATCGAGGACTCAACTTATGTGGTACATAATCACGAAGATTAGGAAAACAAGAACAACCAAATACACATAAATGATGATACGAGGGTTGTTTACCAAAAAGAAGTTCATAGGGAGTTTTAAACTTGAGCTTGGAAGAAGGTAGAATATTTAAGAGATGGACAACAATACTAAGGGCTTCAACCCAAAACTGAGATGGAAGAAAAGATTGAAAAAGCAAAGACCGAAGAATATTTAGTATAGTGCGATACATTCATTTGGCTTTACCATTTTGCTGGTGAGTATGTGGACATGAAATGCGAAGACAAACACCATTTGAATTTAAAAACTCACGAAGAGAAGCAAGTTTGACGTATTCGGCAGCTCCATCACATTGTAGTGATTTAATTTTGACCGAATATTGAGTTAACACATAAGAGTAAAAGTTTTTGAACATAAGAAATGCTTCTGATTTGAGTCGAATTGGAAACACCCATGTAAATTTAGTAAAATCGTCATGAAATAAAATATAGTAACGAAAACCAGTAAACGAGGGAATTGGGGAGGTCCAAATATCACTGTGAATCAATTCAAATGAAGAAGTAGAAGAAGATATAGATTCCTTAAATGGTAGTTTTGTGTGCTTGCCAAGTTGACAGGCATTACAAAGAAAATCTAAACGCTTCGAAAAAGAACATTGCAAATTATTATTTCTAACTAGATTTGAAAGAACACCTATACTAGGGTGGCCTAGACGACGATGCCAGAGAGTTGGAGAAGCATGGGAAGCAACAAAAGCATGATGAGCAGCAACCGCAAGAAGTTGATGGAGAGAAAGAGTAAAGGGGACCCGAACTATTGCACCTGAGAAGAATTCTCTTCGTCTGGAAGTCCTTAATTGAAGCATCAAAGTCAATTGAACATTTATTATCAGAAGTAAATTTACAAACACTTAATAAATTGCAAGAAAGAGTTGGAACAACTAAAACATTTTTTAGAGAGAAAGTGGAAGAATGAGTAGAGAATGTATTATTACCGGTATAAGAGATGGAGATTTGATTACCATTACCTACCATAACACGATCATTACCATTATAGGGTTGAACAGAAGAGAAATGCGAAGGATTAAGTGTCATGTGTGAAGAAGCTCCAGTGTTAACATACCAAGGAGTATGACCTTCCGGATCATAAGAATGCGCAGAGGAGGAAGATTGAAGATCGGAAAAGAGTGCTTTAGAACCAAGAGATGGACAATTTCTCACCATATGAGTAGGTTGAAAACATAATTGACATTGAAAAGGAGAAGGCGCTACTGGATAACTAGGATAGAATGAAGAAGTACTAGTGTGTGGAGCTGGACCTAGAATGGAAGAAGCGTTTGGACGTGGAGAAGATTGGAGAGGAGCAGTGGAATAGTTTCTATGGTAGTCGTTGTTGTTGTTGTTGTTGTGGTTACAGCCTCTACCACGACCACTATTGGCATAACAACCACCATTAGAATTTCTTCCACGTCCACGTCCACGTCCTTGAGAAGATGAATTATGTTTAGCTAGTAAAGCAGTAGAAGAATTTGATGTGGCAGAGGAAAGACCATTTAATTGAGTCTCATGAAGAAATAAAAGAGATCTGGTCTCAAGAAAAGAAGTAAGTGGAATCCTCGTGGAGATTGAAGTGCTAACAGAGAGATATTCGGAAGGTAGGCCAGAAAGAACTTGGAGAACAACATCTAAATCAGAGATAGGATTACCAATTGATATCAAGGCATCGACAATGGATTTGAGGTGGTGCACGTAATCAAAGATAGAAAGAGAACCTTTCTTTAGATTATGAAATTGAACCTTAAATTGGAGAGTTCGGGAACTAGCATGATCACGGAAAAGACGTTCAATCTGTAGCCATGCCTCGCGAGCAGTAAGACTGTTGTTAGGACGAATAATAGCCTGAAGTATCTCTTGAGAGATTGTGGCTTGTATCCATGACAAAACAATGGAGTCAAGTTGGACCCATTATTGAAAAACAGGATTAATAGTCGAAGTTCCGTTCTCCATGGTAAGAGTAGGTTCTGAACATGAATGACTTCCAACAATGAAGCCATAGACACCATGTCCTTTAAACACGGGAATAAATAACTCTCTCCAAAGCATGTAGTTTGTATAATTAAGAGTGGTAGGAATCAAATTTTGATGTGTAAAGCAGAAACAGCGGAATTCGGAATAGGAGGTGCAACGGGAATAGTAGCCATATGGAAGTGGCAGAAGAGGTTTGAGTACCAAGCGAGGTAGATGAAACAATGATGATACGCAGGAGAAAAAGAGTTAGAGAGAGACTGGGTATCTGATACCATGAAAGAATAACTATCTTGAATGAATACACTAACCAATTATACGAGGTATTTATAATATGTAAATATGATACAAAAAAACAAACTATCCTTCTAGCTATACATATATATTTATCATCAACATATATATCCATTACTCATTAATACAAGTCCAAAGAGAAAGTTAAAGAATAAGCATGAACCCGAATACATGTCTTTTAGTTGTATCAATTTGCTTTTCTTGATGTCTTCTTACTTGACGATCTTCTATTATATCGTGTATCCACATTAAAAAAATAGAAATGATTGGAGAAATAGTATTAACTTTGTAATACAATCGACTATAACTTCAATATGGTATTACTGAATACTGTACCAAATCGAAGTTTAATTTACCGTTTTTCGAATTACCAAACCAAAATTTAAAATTTTGATATTTGATATCTACTTTTAACTACCAATTACCGAATTATCAAATCCGAAATTTGAGAAACCCCAACCAAATACCGAATGTCCATACCCTAATGAGAACTTATAAATGTCATTTTGAATGTGGATGCTTCTTATAAAAGTATTGTTGAACCTTGGTGAGCAGAGTTAATGATGAGAAGGGTAGATAATTGAATAAATAATCAAATATATAAAAGTTAATTCATATATCATTTTTGTAAAAAAGAATTTTAAAAATCACATAAGATATATAAAAATTTATTAATCATCATAAGACATTTTTTTAAAGTTTGATTTTAGCTATCAATTTTGTTGAGTTGCTCTTACATTTTCCTGATTCTCACGTAACGAAAAACAATTTAAAAGTGATAAATAGCTTAAAAGAAACTCTAACTTTTCTCACATGTTATACAAATCTACAGAAAAATAATTGCTCCAATTTCAATAGTTGATGATGTTGAAACTGTCTATATTAATATTTTTTACTTATTAGTTCGAAGAGGCTCGTGCTAAGTTTAATTTAATATTTAATAATACCAATCATATCATTTGAGATTTAAACTAGCTAGATGCTCTAGTTACCAAGATGCATCACCAAACAGAGGGATAAATGGAGTCTTCCACCACAACATTCCAGAACAAGCAACAATAATGAGGAACACGAAGGTGAACCAGCATAATGTAAGCAAAAGAAAAATGAAGGGAAGGATATCTCACGAGGAGACGTCTACACACTGTATCAGTTACTTGGGGATAAACATCGACAACCTGGGAAAAAAGAGAGGTCAGATCGGCAAAAACAGAATAAAATGAAAGCAAGATTTTGGAGCTTAACAAAGGCAAGTGAAGATGATCGACAAAACCATAGAGCTGGAAGATACCCAGGTGAAGAACAACACAAAGTGGCGACAAAAGGAGAAGAGTACTTCTAAGCATGAGATGCAAAGAAGTCTAGAAATTAGGAAACTTTTTTGTTTCTATTTTGGACCAGGCATTTGGGGCCTAGTCTTGCTATGTATCTTTTGCCTTATTTTCAATAAAAATCGGTCCAGTCATGGACCAAAAATTGATTAAAAAAAAAAAACCAATCATATCTTGTTGATATATTTAGGTAGAGCTGTCAAAATGGGCAGGTCCAACCCAACCCAACCCTAACGGGCTAGAGAGTTAAATGGGTTGGGACGGGTTGACCCTTTTAATTAAAGGATCGATAAAATAGCAGCCCAACCCAGCCCTAAGCGGGACACAGGTTGGGACGGGTTGGCCCTTCAACAAAAAAACGGACAACATTTTTCTCTTAGAAAGGATACGAATGTTGATATCCGATGGACACGACATCGATACATACATAAATTCATTCATGAATTACACATACTTCAGTGAATATTTACAAAACAAATATATAATAGCCAAGATACAACATTCATAAGATTCATCCGAGCAAAAAAACATTACATGGTCATTATTTTCATAAACAAGACAATAAAGGAGAAGTGAAAAATTAGGCATAAAAATAAAAGTAAAAGAAGTCAAAGATTCATAGTTATAATGGAGTAATGAACTTGGGCTAATAAGAAAATTTAGTGGGCTAATGACCCTAAAATGTAAAAGATATGTAAAAAATATAGTCTTGATATTATATTGATATTTTAAAAATATTTATTGACAAAATCTTAACAAGTAAAACACTACTTAAAATATATATAATAAATATTTTTAAAATTCACAGCCCGC
>JAJOOS010014078.1:0-12529 GCA_029582725.1 Solanum chiquidenum
TGATCACATCCCTGGTGAAGATACTCAATCCCTCTTGCAGTACCCAGAGCAATATGTTGAAGCTTGTTCCAGCTGATGAGTGAGACACTACCCGGGCTTGAGCTCACTGGTAAAATAAACCTTTCAAGCGAATCATTTGGTAGGTATTCATAGATCAGAGCTCGTCTGAATCCATCAGCACAAAAACCAACCAAGTGGACCACGTTAACATGGTGGATTCTCCCAATTGTACCAATTTCATTGATAAATTCTTCCCCTTTACCCTTGGAATCGCGTAGGACTTTTACTGCAACATAGATTTCACTGGAAAGTCTGACTATGTATACAGTTCCATAACTACCTTCTCCTAACTTTTCATTAAAATCATCTGTTATCTTCTTAATATCAGCATAAGAATATCGTGTTGGTCTAATGGCCTTGTAGTCATCCAAAAACTTTTCAAGTCTAACTCGACTCTCTCTTTCATTTCTACTTGTCAAATATAGCTGATAAAGTGAGAAGACAATAATGCAAACAAGCTCTGTACCTAAAACTACACCTACAATAATTGAATAAACAACATGTCATAATCATAAAGGAAAATCAATTAGGAAACTGAGAGAGTGAGAACTTAATAATACTAACCTGCAATCAAGGGTTGCTTAGTGTTACCTATTTACGGACAAAATTAAAGTGTAGGTTAAGTGTTTTTTTTTTTTTATCAATGATGGAAAAAATTAAAAGAAAATTTAAGACATACAAATAGTACCTTTATGGGTCATAGTTCGATTGAAACAATGAGTTTCCGATAGCTTTGTTCCATTCTTGAAACCACAATCCATTCCTTTGAACTCACAGTTTCCACAGAGTGGTATAGGCCAATTCAGCTGCAGCTTGTTCTCACCAAATGTTGAATGTGAGTATGGGTACTGATGAATTTTTGTGCAAGGGCCAGACAAGAATAAGTCGAGGCTTGAAGTCGAAGAAACAGCATGTACTTGGTAACCAGGAGAACCAAGCATGTACTCATCTCAAGAATACTCAAATCTAGGGATAGAATCCTAGATTTCTCTTTTACTTATTTGAAAGTAGATGTAGGGCGTGAGGACGAACTAGTCCAACACTATGCTAACCTTACATACCTTGAAGAAAAAGGTTCTTGAAGAATCTTGAAGAAGAACTCGATTAGAAGCGCCTTGAAACCCTAGCTTGAAGGAGAACAATCAAGAAAACCTTTCTTGAGATTCTTAAATTAGTTTCTTGAAATCTCTATGGCCAAGAATTATAATTTTCATTAGTGATTCATAATTGTATGGAGGAATTTGAGTTGGAAAGAATGGAATTCTTGGAGAAATACTTACCTTGAAGAAGAATCTTGAAAAAGATTGAAAGAATTTTGAACGGAGTCTTCTACTTTGATTTTCCCTTAGGGTTTCGCCTTAGGGTTTGAGAGAGAAGAGAATGGAGGATTAAAAGATGAAATCTGATTGTTTTGAGCCTTATTAGTCAAGAAATTCATTTGGAGTTTTTTTAGAGGTAAAAAGACGAAAACAACACTTTTTAATATTTTTCCGTTGGCTAATTCGTCACTACACTGTATAAGGTTACTAAAATGGTCATAACTTTTTACACACGAAATTGGTGGTGTTGGAAAGAAGATTCAAATACCTTTAATTTGATATATTATGGGCCATGTAAATCCTTATATTCTAAGAGATATGGTCGTTTGAAGTTGACCCAAGTAGAATCTTACATCAAAACTTAATCGATAAGGAAACTTTCAACTCTACTTTGTGCTAGGAGTTTCTAGTGACCTTAATTGATATTCAAAATCATTGCCACAGTAAAGAATTTACCTTTACACATATTGGTAAATTAAGAAGAATCACCCGATATGACCCTACAAGTAAATGAAGAATGGTTCGAGTCTTAACGTAGAAATTTTTGGGGTGTTACAATTGTCATGTAGGATGCCACGTAAGACGTCTGTGTCAATTTGTTCAACTTTATACAAGTTTAAGTGTCTAATTGTAAATACTCAAAGTTGGAAGGCAAAAATATGCATTGAAGCCAAGTTAAAATGACATTTATATACTATGCTTATGCATAGTGATGTTTGCTCGGGTCAAGACGGGTGGCTGAATTAGGGCAAAACAATGGATTATAACCCAATTTGTCCAACTCAATATGATTTTTCATTTTGTTGTTTTATTCTTTTATAAATTCGTTTTTGTAACCAAGGCTTTATATACATCCCGAATCGTCCCAGTCTTTCAGATGTGCTACTTGACCTATGCCCAGTCTAATCCTTTCCATTCAAAGTTTGGACCAACTATGTGATTTATCTTTTCATGCACTAAATTTGATTTTCTTAGAAAGAATTACAACAATCTCACTTTGGGGAAAAAACCCCCAAATTCCCAATTTAAAACACTATTTAAATCACTAATGTGATGATAAGATTCACAGGAAAGCTTATTATAAGGTTAGATATATGTGTTACAAAGAAATCCAACAAAACCCCATTAAAATCATCCCAAACTATAATCCCAAGCCCCAAAATCGAGTGATGAAGTCTTAAGGTTGAAATAGACTTTTAATTATGTCCATGTGTATTTGTTCAGCGCGAACGCAATGAATGGAACGGACCAACTCAGACCCGACCCTTCTCGCATATATGTCATTTTAAATGAACAATACACAACTATAATCAATCAGAACATATGTCTACTTTGACAGAATTATCAACAGAATTTTCTAACAAAGTCATTGAATCAGACGAAAATGTCATAGAACTTCCCATCATCTGATGAACAATCGGTTGAGATTGAAGAGGCTGAGGAGGTACTTCTAGCACTTCAACTTCACCTTCAAGCATTTCTAATACTCTACTCATTGAAGGGCGTTGTATCGGATTTGTTTGTATGCACCATAACGCAACTAAACTCAGCTTTCTAGCCAACTTCTTTTCATCATCATTTGCTTCTTCACGCACCAGAATCTCCTTCCCCTTGTTGAACTTGTCGTAAATATAATAAGGAAAATATTGGCTGGAATTTTCTTCATTTGCAACTTCATGTCTCTTCAAGTCCAGCATTTCCATTAACAACATTCCAAAGCTGTAAACATCAGCTTTGTAAGAGATTTCTCCAATGCTTCTGCTGATCAACTCTGGAGCTACATATCCAATCGTTCCACGAGCAGCTGTGAGATTCACAATGCTATTATCTGTTGGATATAATTTTGCAAGCCCAAAGTCAGAAATCTTTGGAACGAAATTCTCATCCAAAAGAATGTTGTGTGGCTTGATATCAAAATGCAAAATTCGTACATCACAGCCTCGATGTAAATACCCTATTCCTCGAGCCATTCCAAGAATAATGTCATACTTCCTCTGCCAGCTTAACAGAGGACTTTCTTCTTGACTGGTACTGATGTACTTGTCGAGTGATCCGTTGGGCATGAAGTCGTACACAAGAGCACGTTTTGTTCCCTCAACACAATACCCTACGAGTCCAACCACATTGACATGATGAATCCTTCCAATGGTAGCTACTTCATTCATGAAGTCCTGACCACCAGCTTTAGGCTTGTTCAACATCTTCACTGCTACATCTCTTCCACTACGAAGCTTTCCTTTGTATACACTGCCGTAACCACCCTCGCCTAATTTTTCTTTGAATGCTCTGGTCATTCTCTTTATGTGGGAGTAGTTATATCTGATTGGCATGAAATTGTTTTGTGTTTGCAAAAAGGCTTCAATCGCATCATACATGGACAAATGCCTCCTTTTGAATTTGATCACCAGAAATGCAATTTCCAACGGAAGGCCTATTACAAATTTTGCGCCCGAATACGCTGCAAGATTAAGAAGTCAAAAAGTTAACTTCCTCTTGAGCCAATATATCATAGAGATGTCTTTTTCTTATGCCGACCGATCTATTCTTCTCAGAAATAGATCATAGAGATGTGTGTTGCAAGTTTATCTCCTATTATTGGGAAAATGCATAAGTACCCCCAGCCTATGCCCAAAATCGTTGCGACACACCTAACCTTTACTAATGTCCTATTATCCCCTGAACTTATTTTATATATAATTTTCTACCCCTTTTCGGCCTATGTGGCACTATCCTTGAAAAATTTGTCAACACGTGTTAGGCCACAAGATAGTGCCACGTAGGCCGAAAAGGAGTAGAAAATTATATATAAAATAAGTTCGGGGGTAATAGGACTTTAGTAAATGTTAGGTGTGTCTCAAAGATTTTGGACATAGGCTAGGGGGTACTTATGCATTTTCCCGCTATTATTTTATTAAATCTGTACTTGCCTAATTTTTATATATTCTACTAAGTGTATGTTTTCTCTATGCAAACAAAGCAATATCATCTAATTTTTTAATTTAATTTTTAGTTATTATCTTACAAAATAGGAAACGATGAAATTATGTAAAAACTAATTAAGGTAATAATAACATCTAATGGTATTTGATCTGATATATAATGAATCTCTGCTCTAAATTTAAGAATTAAAGAATAAACTACATTAGGGGATATTTTAGGGGAGTTGCTGGCATAGAATTAGCGTTAATACTTATACTATAAAAAAATGATTAAAACACCTAAATAGGACTAATGACATACTGTTCTAATGTATTGTCTCTCACTATTAACTGATTCATTAATTTTATGAGTAGTATTTACTACAAACTTTTTATTTTTCTAGTATTAGTATAACATATGATATAATTATATTTTGGTATTTAATTAATTAAATTGTTTATAATAATTTAATTTAGAATAGGGGTAAAAGGATAATCCATTAGAGTTTCCCACTTTTCATAATAAATAAAATATAATATAATATTTATTATTATTATTATTATTATTATCATGAAATGAAATTTAATATGTGTCCAGCCAAATAATCATACAGCTTGCTAAAGGGATATATAGGAGCTTACCCAAGAAATACACAAGTAGCGACAGACCGGTCCCTGGTTAGATTAAAGTGCAAAAAATTTAGAATGAGATATCAATGGAGAATTAAAAGTATATGTACAGAAAAGTTTGAGTCCTCACCGAGAATCTGTTCAATAATACCTAAAAGAACATAAAGAAATTAAATTATAGTGAGTGAATCCATTGTTTTTCCTAACTTGTTAGGATGGAAAAGAATGTTAATTAAGGAGCAGAGCATATATAATTGAAGATTGTCCGTACTTATCCTTGGTTCATTATCTCCATCACGTAGGAGCTTATCCGTGAAATACAGAAGTGGCCTTACACTGGGACCTGGTTAGATTAAAATGCATAAAATATAGAATGAGATATAAATGGAGAATTAAAAGTATATGTAGAGAAAAGTAACACCTACAAAGAAATGAAGAAATTAAATTGTAGTGAGTGAATCCATTGTTTACCGAATTTCTTAGGATTGGAAAAGAATGTTACTAATTAAGAAGCAGTGCATATATAATTGAAGTCCGTCCTTACTTATCCTTTGTCCAAAATCCCCATAATTTTGGAGCTTATACATTATATTCTCAAGTAGGAAGCGAAGTAGCGACAGACCGATCCCTGGTCAGATTAAAGTGCATAAATTTAGCAAATTTAGAATGAGAGATCAATGGAGAATTAATAGTAAATGTAGACAAAAGTTTGAGTCCTCACAGTGAATCTGTTCAATAATACCTACAAAGACATAAAGAAACTAAATTGTAGTGAGTGAGTATATCAATTGTTTTCCTAATTTGTTCGGATGGAAAAGAATGTTCAGTAAGGAGCAGAGCATCTAATATTGAAGTCCTTACTTGGCTGAAAAGTACTGTACAGATAATAACCAAGCTCAAATCCGTGGAGAATTGCTTGATGAAAATCAGAAAGGGAAATGTTGTTGTCTGCATATTTAATATTAGGCCATGAGGTCAAGCCTATAAATTCTGCTCTGCATCCATCACTCACCTCCGAGACACTCATTTCTCCAATCCTTAAATAAGTGTATACGTTTAATTTGCAGCCACTAATTTCCACAAATGTCGAATTATTAAGAGCAAATGGACAGTTGAACCTGAAGATAGGCTCTGCTATTGTATGCTTTAATCCATTATAATAATAATATGTGTCAAAGTTTCTATTGTATTTGTTGAAGGTAAGCTGAGGTCTGAAAGAGCATAGATCATCTTGTGTTTGTAAAGTTGGATCTACCACGTGAATTGTCTGATTATCATAGTCGATGCCTTGAACGTGCAACTTCTTGGAGGATAACCATATTACTGTTTGGTTACCTTCACAACCTAATTCATATACTGGAATACGGCAATCTTTGGGATCAGTGTTTAAGCGAAAAGGGTAGCTTATGTTAAGGATATGGCCACAAGCAGAAGGGGGGCAGTAGTGTTTGCTCTTCCTAGCATTGCATGTTTGCAGAAAGATGAGGATTAACATAAAATATTTATGCAGAATGGTTCCCCTACACAAATACATCTTAATTTCTACTATTTCCAAGAGAAGAAAAGAATGTGGGTGTGTTTGTTGGATACTTGAAGCTCTGTCGACTTTTCATTAACAATGGAAGACTTGTGTTTGTTTGGTCGTTGATGAGAAAGTTGCAATTTGATGAAAGGGCCCTCAACAGGAAGACTTTGCCGTTTACCTATTTATTAAGAGTTATTATCATCAATGCTCACTCAAATATGGAGTTTTATCACCAAAATCACTCAACTTTCATTTTACTCCAAAAGTTACTCAATTATAAGTGTTTTACTTATAAAGTTACTCAATTTTGATTTTTACTTCAAAGGTCACTCAATCTATTTAATTATTTTTTTCATTAGAATTTATTTACATGTAATTTTTTTTATTTAAAATCAAAATTTGAAAAATAATAAAATATCAAACCTCTTTTAAAATGTTTACAATGTGCTATTTAGTTATTTAAAAAAAAATCCAGTTAAACATCTTTTAAAACTAGAGGAAATGACCCGTGACACGGCCCCAATACGATTAAAATTGAAATTATTAATATATCTTTGTTAAACCGACAAATATCAAGATATATATATATATATATATTTATTTATGATTCAAATAAAAATGAATAACTATTAATGTCCTAGTTAAAGTCTAAACTCTTAATTACTTGAGGTGTATAGCAAGAGGAAGATATTTTTCAACCTTATCATTGAAAAAGTTGAATTTATTACCTTTTTCATTCAATTTTATATGATATTATTTTTTCATTTTTTTGAAAAAATCATTATATATGTTTTAAACTAATTTAACTTTAAAAATTTTATTTTATCAAGATCTTGTACATTGAAATATATAGTTATGAAACCAAATATGTTAATATACAACTTTTCTTTGTTCAAGTAAAAATCTCTAACATATGAAAGAGTGAAAATGTATACATAAATCAAAATGAAAGAAGTGTATTTTAAATCAAATACACCACATAAATCAAAATGAAAGAAATTTATTTTAAATCAAATACGCCACATAAATCAAAATGAAAGAAATATATTCGTAATATCGTCTCAATCATTTAAAAACTATTATTTTAAATGAAGAAAAACATGTCATAAGTTTGTATCTTTTTTATGTTATCCATTTTTTTTATACTGGATAGAGTGCATACCACTAGGCAACCATATTTAATATGTAATAACCTTATCATCTTGTAAAACTCGACTCCTTCGCAAATACGATTAGCAGCCATTTATGTAATAAGCTTATTTCTCAATTTTCATATGTTAACATTTCACTACTTATAGATTAGAAACGTATCTTACAAGTTGAATCACACACGATACAAGCTTTCTTATGCAACAATCAAAAGACACGATTGATAACTCTATCATGTCCATTGAGGTTCTTGAAGGCTTGTAATCTCCAAAGACAAAATTCAGTTTTGGTAGCTTGTCTGCTATGCACTGGTCAGGATCATAAAGGTGAATTTGCTGTGAGACATAATCAATCTTTTCAACAACTAAGTGAACAGACGAGGGAAGCTCAAGGATGGTGTCATTTTTATTGTTGCAATGTAGTTCAAAGCCAGGATCATAGCCACAATGTTTTGGTTGATGACGGAGTCTGAATGGGAAATGAATGACGAGACCATCATTCTTGCACCAAGAATCCTCACAACCCTCAAGTCTGTGTCCTAAGCTAAGCAATGGGAAAAATACCAAGAAAAGTAAGATGGACATTTCTAAAGCTCTTACTTGCATTCTTTAGTTTGATGCTAATCACTATAGTAGTCTAGTACTATCTATGTTGGCAATATTTTCCAACTCTCAAGACTGACTTTTCCTCAATATCTGTTTATTTAAAACTATTCAGTTTGTGGAGCAGACCTTCCTGAGTTGGAAAATTCATGACTAGGTCAAATTATAACTCACCTAATTAGTCCAAATCAGCACATGAAATATGTGGACTAGATCAGTCTACCTTGTTTGCTAGTAGTAATTTGACAAGAGATAAGAAAGCTCAACCTTTAAACAGTCATTAGTCTCTTTTGATATGTTATAGTACTAATATTCTATCCTCAAAATGTTCGGTCTATTGGAAATAAAAGGAAAAGAAAAGAAACACAAATGTCTTGGGGAACCTCTATTCTAAATGTATAACAAGCGAATTTCACTACTATGTGCGTTCTGCTTGTGGACAAAAGATGAATACCTTTTATACTCAAATAATATGTGTCAAAGATTCTGTTTTATTGGGGGAAGGTAAGCTGGGGTCTCAAAGAGCATAAATCATCTTGTGTTTGTAAAGTTGGATCTATCAGGCGAATTGTTTCATTATCATAATTAATGGCTTGAGCATACAGCTTCTTGGAGAATACAGGTATGACGGTTTGGTTACCTTCACAAGCTACTTCATATTCTAAGCAAAAAGGGTAGCTTTTGTTACGGATATGGTCACAAATAGAAGGGGATAGTAGTGGAGTCGGCCCCAATACAGACACTTTTTGGACACTATAGACCAAAAGGGACATCCCTAAAAATACACCCCAAAACGAACAATTTGACATTTGTGAGCGAACTGTGATAAATAAGTTAATAATGGGAGACTTCAAGTCAATGGAAGACTTGTGTAATTAGTTCTTGATGAGAAAGTTAAAATTTGATGAAGGGCCCTCGAGAGGAAGGCTTTGACGTTTACCTATTTATTAATGATCATAATCACAATATGCGTAGTGACGTTTGCTCGGGTCAAGATGGGTGGCTGAATTAGGGCAAAACAATGGATTATGACCCAATTTGTCTTGCGCAATATGATTATTCTTTCTGTTGTTTTATTCTTTTATAAAAAAATTTAATTACAAAATAAAACTAATTAGCTTTTTTGTTTTCATGCATCAATCTAAGGCTATACATACATCCTAAATCATCCCAGACTTTTACATGTACTGACTTGACGTATGCCCTGTCTAATCCTCTTCATTCAAGTTTGGATGAATAACGTAATTTATATTTTCATGAGCTAAATTTGATATTCTTAGGCCTGAATTTCCAAGTATAAGAAAGGTTTATGGTAGGCGCCCATATCCCATATGTGGAATTTGTAGGAGTTTTTGACCAAAAACATTCTTTATCTATATCCAAAACTTAATGTACATCCTTCAACTATCATATTGAACAAAAATCACCCTTAATGTATTCAAAACTTAGCAAGTTTCATCCTTCCCGGAAACTTCTGTTAAAAAACACCAACAGACTCAATTGCAAATACATGACTATAAGCATCCTAAAATTAGTCCAGTAGTTGTATAATGTTCTTCTTCTCAAAGCTGAAACTTTTCTGAATTAATTTTTTACCGGCAAAGTTTGCCAGGAATGAATTTAGGATTCTCCAGCTTAATAAAAATTGTAATATAAGTTGCTTTGTACAATGAAGCTCAATATTGGCTATTCTTTTGTTGCTATCATGATTTATTTTCCATAATTATTTGTGGTAACTTTCTTTCGGATGTAATTCAAAAACCCTTCATTTATTTGAAGCTCAAACTCACGACAACAATGGAGGACAAGGGAAAGAAATAGTTTCAAAGTGTGAAATGAACAAGGTTCAGACACATTTATTTCCTTTTAGACCTGTGCATCACAAGACAATAAAATTAAATCAAGACCGTTGGTTCAAAGTTTGATTGAGACACTTGGATGAGTTGACTCATCATTTTGGAAGCTTCCACAATATTGACATTTAAATTATCTGATTTTTCTATTTTTGTATAAATTAAAGTTCTATATTATCTATAGGCTGGACAAATAGGATTTGTACAAGTGTCCTAGGTCCTTTTTTTTTTTTAACTGTATTTATACATGTACAGCTTGGGAAGAAATACACAGTGAAAATTTCACAAATCCTATCGTTCTTTTCTTCCAAGATAATCCACTTGTTCCAATCTTTCCAGTCATCGACTATCTTGCCCCGATCAAATTCAGAAGGATTAAACAGAAATGGTGCAAACAACCAAGCAAATGGCATGAACCATATTGCATATGTTAGTTAAAACATATGCCAAATTGCTTTCATATGATCGCCTAAACAAATCATAAACAATCCTTTGATGAAGTGACTCCGAGAGTAAAGTCTATAGTTTTCAGTGAAACTGCCCTGAAAAACCACAACTTTACGACCAGTAGGTCTATACTTGGCACCTCCATGAAGAATTGTTCTTCCATAGTAGTGAGATTTTGTTCCATAGGAAAAAGTAAAGAAAACAGCAACCAGTTGTAGTTGCATGAGAACAAAAACGCTAAAGTCCTAACTCAATGATTATTGGTAACCCTGTTAAAAGTCGAAGCTGGATAAATGATTGAGAATCTAGAGCTGTTTCCATTAACTTTATGTTTTGCAATTTTGCCTCAACGACAAGTGCTCTTTGTAGACCACTTAATACCATGTATAGAAACACATAAATCGTAATCACTGAAATCTTTTAAATTTTGACAGAAGGGATTACAAGAGACGTAGAAATCAGCATATTAGTGACTTAACAAACAAATTTCATGCTCAAAGACAGCAAAAAGAAGAAAACTTAATATGATTTTTGCTTCACTCAACACAATGGCTAATCATCTTGCTAAATTAGCTACAATGAGGAATGAATCCTCAATTGCCTCATTGGGTTAGAGGAGCTTATTTGCCGGTAATACGATCGTTTTAGCAGCATTCTCATTCCCTTTATTCAAATCACCATTAACTGATTAAGATAAGATGTTATATAATTGATCCAGATTAAGATCTTTATACAGGGCATTTTAATATTATCGAACTTAGAATTTGGATTGATCAATTATTGAATCGAACATAAATTAGTACGCAATTGATCAAAAAAGACTAAAAGAAAAACTTACCTATAATAAAAATTGACTAATCTTAAAACATTACTAAACTGAGACTAGTTATTTCGTTCCTTTTCTCTTCCCGTTCCAGGACTAAGCGCCTTTCTCTTCCTCTTCCAAACATGTCCCGCTAAGCGGAGTGGAATACATATATGGACGGAGGGGGAAACAACTTTCCCTTTCTGCCAAAATGTGATCTTCACGTTGTTGATTTACCTCTCTTAATACTTTCAACTTGACATTCTGCTCCTTCTCTTTCCGATACTTCCTATAACTATCAAAAGCAGACAAACCTCTATCAATAGCATACAAACCTACTATCATAAGAACGCAATTACCTGCCCAGTCATCACCAGTGGTGCTCATAATTTGATAGTACACTCTACGCAACAGTTTTTTTTCTCAACTTACAATAAACCGAACAAGAAAACAGTTTATTCAACAAAATATATCACATATAAACCTTTTTCCAAATCCAATTCCTAATAAAAAACATCAGCAGCATTAATAATATAGTACAATTTCAATATTTTTTTCTTAGTACAATTTCAATTGGACTTCCACGTTATGTCCTTTTTAGACTTGGCAAAATTTTCACTAATAATTTATTTATATACTTTATATAAACAAATACCAAAGAAGTATATATAATTTATTTTGGATCAAGTATTAGTAATAAAGACACGTCACCATAAGTATCGGTTTCTGATATAAGTAATCGCAAAACCATAAGTAGTAAAGTATTTGGAAAACATATTATAACGGAAGTGTGGTCAATGAACAGGATAGCAAATCTGATAAAACTGAACAAAACTCCTTTACCACTGAAAATCTTCAAAAGCTGCAGATAAGAATGAACCTATTAATATTGAAGGGCAGCGGGAGACTGGTATATATATATATGGGTATGCCAACCAGGGAGTGAAGTAGCACTAGTATGAGAACCAAGAAAGGGAAAGAGCAGGGTTATATATTGGTGGAGAAGTTCATTGTGGCAATGCTGATTCTAAGGGGAGTCTTAAGTCAACATCAGGCGGCTCCTCTCACTATAATGAAAACAGGTTTGATGAAAGTGTTTATTGGAAAGAATGGAGACAGTCGGTTACACTACGTCTTTTGGATGAGTGTGATTGAGAGAACGACTATTTCTCAATTTATCATTCAACTCATTTCTTTCCCATTGTGGACATCCGATTAACA
>JAJOOS010014088.1:0-33381 GCA_029582725.1 Solanum chiquidenum
TACATTCCTTGTAAATGTCTGTTGTGCATGTTTTCTTGCATGGTCATCATACTTAGTACTTATTGTACTAATTCCATATTTCTCTATTGTTACAAGTGTAGGTGGTGGAAAGTGAGGAGATCTTTTGAAGAAGCTTGGGATATTGACTCTTCTCAAGAAGCTTGGTATGTCCTCATATATTCGAGGACATAGTTGTTACCTTTCTAGTATTTCCACTTAGACATTGTATAAGACTTATATTTTGTTGTAAAGGACCGTGTCCCTAAGATGTTCTATTCGTGTCTAAGATGGTACATGAGACTTAAAAATTCTACTTCGTTACATTTGAAAGATTTTATGAGTATTATGAATTTGTTTTAAAAATAGTTTTTATTCCTTACGGTTTTTATTACCGAATGCGATGAATGAATGCTAAGTCTTGTATAAGACCTCCGAGAGGTCGAAAATTCATGTAACAACTAGGGGGTGCTCTCGGTCATTACATGAACTCATAGGCATCCTCACTCTCAAAACCATGGAACACATGCAACTTTAGCTTCAGAAACTTAGTCAACATTTCATGCTCAGTACCAGTCATTATAGGACCCAATAGGGAACAGAAAAAGGCATTACCTTTCTAGTATTTCCACTTAGACATTGTATAAGACTTATATTTTGTTGTAAAGGACCGTGTCCCTAAGATGTTCTATTCGTGTCTAAGATGGTACATGAGACTTAGAAATTCTACTTCGTTACATTTGAAAGATTTTATGAGTATTATGAATTTGTTTTAAAAATAGTTTTTATCCCTTACGGTTTTTATTACCGAATGCGATGAATGAATGCTAAGTCTTGTATAAGACCTCCGAGAGGTCGAAAATTCATGTAACAACTAGGGGGTGCTCTCGGTCATTACATGAACTCATAGGCATCCTCACTCTCAAAACCATGGAACACATGCGACTTTAGCTTCAGAAACTTAGTCAACATTTCATGCTCAGTACCAGTCATTATAGGACCCAATAGGGAACAGAAAAAGGCAACAGTTCCTAATGCTCCACCCACCTTTGGAACAGTAACAACAATGGGGGGATTGGCTGGGGGTTGAGCCACTTGCACTGTGGGAAGGACTCTAGGGCCGACCAATCCCTTCAGAAAAGTCATGATCTGCTGAACTAACACTGAGTCTAAGGGAAGAATACATGTAGTCTTAGCCTGTACCTCCTCCTCTAGTCCAAAATCCTCCTCATTTGTTATTTCCATAATCTCTTGTACCTCTTCTTAGGGCGCATGAGGGGCCTCTTCCCTGGGAGCATTTTCAACTAGGGCTCCACTCCTGGCGGGTGCTACCTTCCTCGACCTCTACCCTTTCCTCTTCCTCTACCCCTGCCTCAACTGCGGCCTCTTGTTGCGGGCTCCTCAGCTGGCTCATTGATAGGGGCTATTGGAATGACACCATTGTATCGTGTGTTAACCATCTGCGGACAGAAGAGTGAAAGGAATTAGATACCAATTTGGATCACCCGATACCAATTGGAATCAAGTCATAACACGAGAGAAGAAGAATCAGAGAGATTTCCTAAAGTCCTGTAGCTTCTCGAAGAAAAGTACAGATGCCTCTGTACCATTCCTCAAGACTCTACTAGACTTGTTTTGGTACAATGAGATCAGCGAACCTAGGGCTCTAATACCAACTTTGTCACGACCCAGTCTGTCATGATTGACACCCACACTAACCCTACGGTGGTAGAACCATTACTACAACCTAACTAAGCAACTTAACGAAAAGATAAGCATTTAAAGATACGAAAGAAGGTTTAAATGATGGATAAAATCAGAGTTCTCATAAACTCCAAAGGTTTTAAATAAACAATTAAACAAACTATTGCAGAAGTAAACCCCTAGAACCTGAAAGTCATTGCACAAAAACTCTACTAATCAACAAGTCTAAGAAAAATAGGTACAACCCCAAAACTAAACATAAGAATAAATCTAACTATAAAGTATGAGTCCAAAAAAAATGGACTAAATAATAGAGGACCATGGCAGCCTAGAAGAATTGGCTCGCCCTTGAATCCAGTCTCGATCAGTGATCTCATAACTGATGTCTGTCAGTAGCCGCATGAAGATGCCCTATACTCAACAATGAATGAGCAAGTATAGTACATGTACACAACCACAATGTACTAGTAGGATCACGGGGATACTCCAGTAAGAGAAATACATGCAGGCAATTACAAAACAGTAAACACACATATACAGAATACATGGCTCAGTTATCATTTAAGGACAACATACAAATTCCCAATATCAATGACAGGTAGACATGAACGTGACACCCGTTCCAATATATGTGTCGAAACGTGACACCCGATCTAATGTATGTGTCGGAAAGTGACACCCGGTCCAATTATCAGCACAACCACAATCACAACCACACCATAATTGTCACGACTCGAGCCTATACCCTAAATGTGGCCGGCACTCGAGAACCATTTTTGGTCCCTAAGTGAACCCTTATCCTGGCTGACTACAAGCGGAAGACTAACTCAAGCATACAAAGCTTAAAAACTGAATAAATATTCATAAAATTCAATTACAGAGCTTTAACTCAAATGAAAACTCTGAATAAAAATAATTTATTCAACTCGCCATAAAATAGGCAACTTAAGTCTTTAAAACATTTAGTAAAATAAATGAACAGACTTTTGAAACTCTACAGTCTATCTACGAAGACTCTAACTAAAAAATATGGAAATCAGGACAAGGCCTACGACCTCCTAACAACTGATATAACTGAAAGTAAAAGTGGAACCTTCAGGAAGAAAGGAGGCTTACCATAGCTAACTCGAACTCCATGTGGTATTAACGAAGCTCCGGTTGATGACCCTCAATACATGTATCTGCATCATGAAAGGATGCAGGCCAAATGGCTTAGTACGTGGAATGTACGAGCATGTAAGGGGAATTCTAAAACATAAACATAAGCTTGAACTTGATAAAAAGGAAACATACTTACCTCTTTTCAAACTTACTCAACTCAAGGATACTCAAACTTACTCAACTCAGAAATACTCAAGGATAAGATACTCAACTTAGAGATTAGATACTCAACTTACAGATTAGATACTCAACTCAAAGATATGATACTCGACTCTGGGTCCTCAACTCTCGATACTCAACTTAGTATAAAGCAACAATACACATGCAATATATGGAAAGCTTTTAAAATAGTAGAAATCAACTCAGTATATTGAAGAATACAATAACAACTCAATTTATATAAAAATAACATATAATATAACTCTGTGGGAGTTTCTCTAACCGGCAACCATCACTATGAGCCTAAGTGATGATACAACGTCTTGCCCACGCTGCCAGAACTATCATATACTTTGCCGTCATATAGGACGCCTTAACTAAGTGGATCCACTATTCTATGTTAAAAGGCACTAAATTCTATGCTAAAAAGCACTAAGGAATCGTATAAAAAGTATGATCCTTTGTAGTCATGATGGTTACATAGTTTATGAAGACATAAGTTATCTGAACTCAAACTTGTTCCTGTATCAGTGCTCAATACTACTCCCACAATACTCAGCTCATATGCTTAAAAATATAACTTCTTTCTTTTGTTTGAGATAATTTCTCAAATATCTATCCCTTAAAAGAGATGGTACTCAAACTGCTCAAAACTCTTTCGAAAATCTCAGTTTCCTCTCATCTTAAATGTTAAAAACATTTACTCTTGGGGATACTTAGTTCTGATAAAATCTTTGAAGAAATGAAGTTTATTCTTACTATTTACTCAACTCAAAGCTTAAGTCTTAAAACAAAATTAAAACATTTGTAAAAGATTTCTTAAAATATGGTTCATGCCGAATTATCGACGTGAATGACTCAGTGCAAGGTTTTCAATAACAATAGATAGAACTAAATACTTGGAACTCAAGAACTTCAATGATACTACTCATTTCAAGAATACTCAACTTAGAGGGTTCATGCGGAATTATGAGCATGAACTACTCAACTCAAGGACTTCATAAGTAACATGTAATAGTCCCATGTTTAGAAATATAATCTCAAAGGGGATTAGAACTCAATACTCAAGGCTTAGAACTTGAAGATACTACTCCTCTCAAAGGTACTCAACTGATGGAGTTCATGCAAAAGTTATGGGCATGAACGACTCGACTCGAGGGTGTACATAATAGTATGAAACTCGTGAATATAACTCTTCCCATTCTCATACTTACTTTCTCAGAACTTAGTTCAAATCGATAGTTGATCTCAAAGGATTCACAATTAAAGTCATAAGATTTATTGAACTCTACTCTTAACTCTCTCTTGAATGTGAATTATGAATTCAAGAGTTATGGTTCATGATATGAAAGATCTTGTAATGATAAAGTAGACTCAAGAATACATTCTCCTCATTCTCATACTCACTTGCTCGAGTTTTGAAACGAGTTATTAGAAATTGTAGAAGACTCCTCAAAAAGACTCATAGGGACTTTCTCAAAAATGTTTGAAAGAACTCTCAAAACTTGACTCTCAACTCTACCTTGAATTTGATTTATGAATTCAAGGTTGTGATTTGTGATAGGAAAGTTGTCGTGATGTTTAGGAGTTTTTTAGATAGTTAAACATAAGAAACGATCAAGAAATCACTGTCTGGAAGCAAGTCTACGACACAAAGATACATTTAAATATTTGGTTGCAAAATAAAATTTTGAGGCAGAAGGGTCTGTGACAGCTCCGCGATGCGGAGAGAAAATTTTCAATCCATAGGAATAGGTCCGTGATGCGGACCTGGTACCCAATTTCTCCCGACTTTTTTTTTCTTCGTTTTCTAACCCAAATTTAGCTAAACTCGAATTTTTTTCTCAATTACTCTTTAGATTCAGATACCCACTACATGTACACAAGAATCTAAGCAAGCACAACTCTACAATCGACACAATTTCCTCAAGAATTCATCAATCTCATCTTAACTCAAGAATGAAAATTAATTTCAAGAAAATCAAACCTTCAACTTTCTAGAACAAACTTAACGGTGAAATTAGCATGATTAGCGTGTGGGTGAACAAACCCAACACTATGGAAGCTTACATACCTGAAATAACCATCTTGTTGAAGCAACTTGAAGGAAATTATCGAAAGAAGAACCCTAGCCTTAGCATTTCTTGAATTCCTTGAGCGTAGAATTTTTGGAGTAGATGAGTGGGTTTGATTTGAAAAACTGATTTTCTACACGTTTAGGGAAATTTAGATGACCTCCTAAGGATTTTTAGGACTACAATACACCTAAAGAAATAAATAAAATGAGCTGGGAGTCAGAATGATTTTTCACCAGGCAGTGAGGACCGTATTGGCTCCGTAACGCGGAGGCCATCGCGGAGCTACTGCCAGGTTTGGGCGTCGTTAGTTAATCACTCATAACTTTTCACTCAAAGCTCGAAATTTAGCAAACTCGGTGACATTGGAAAGAGGACTCAAAGGGATTTAATTTTCCATCTTGTAGATCACCTAACTCATCTGGTAGTAGGAGCCATGGTTGTTTGAAGTTGACCAAAAACTTAAGAAAAACTTAGGAATGACTTGAATGAACTCTTTTTAGTTCTTCTTGGAACTCAAGGTGCTACATATAGGGACCTTAACACTTAGGAATATTAAATTCCTCAGTAAAAACTTACTCACTAGGAAGGATAGTTCGAGTCTGAGCTCAAAGAATTTCTGCGGTGTTACAATATCTCCTTCTTGGGATCATTCGTCCTCGAATGACGACTGGACTGGGTATAGAATGGGGTTACTCTTACTAAGGTCTGAGTCTAATGGTCTGCTCTTACTCTATTCAAGATTAACCCAAATCCTTAAGTTCGGATTCTATACCTCTCTATAGGGAATATCTTCCCAAAACTAATACTCTTTACCACCACATTGGAATCAGATCAAGAACCACCTAATGTTTAACAACACCACATTCAAGCTTAGTACTCTAAAAACTCCATGGAGTCCTACTAACCAACTCCTTAAGAAATTCTCAACACTTGACTTTAGGTCTCATCTTATCATCTCCCCCTCAGGTCTAAAGCTGACACTTGAAGGCTATGGACCAATTCCACATTGACACCTCAATTATGCTATCTAGGCACACACGGAAAATTATAACTTAATTGGAATATCATCTAGTAACATACCATCTCGGCACACCTCTTAATGCTCGTGTTACTCTTGTGACTTAGACACATTTCACTACCCTTATCTAAACGTTAGGGTCTCTCATTTGTACCACTCATATATATTGCAGCTAATCACCTCAATTCCTTACCTACTCTATGCCAAGTCTTCTAGATCAAATCTCAAGACTAACATCATCACCCTCATGTTGCCATTCTTTTGATCATGACACTCATTTCAAATTCAAGCTTAATATTTATGAGTAAACCTGAATATCAATATGATTTCTCCCTTACTATACTAGCTTACAACAACTAGATACAAATTTAGAAACACTCGTCCACTAGGACCCTATGACAAATAGTCAATCCTCACCTCTTAGTATTCATACTTACAATTTACCATCACATTTCCAATCACAACTTGAGTACTATGCACTCATTCACTATACATCAATGCCTAATTAGTTCTATAACACTTTGAATAATATGGGCTCTCCCTCAAAAGAATAAGCCTAGCTTAGATCTATCACCTCATGAATACTCCTGCTCTTCTATTCAACATTTACACCTGGTCATTTCCTACACAATGACACTTCATCACCAACTCCTTTCTAGATACAACACACTCTACCTCCTATGACGGAATCTTCACAACTGTTAGTCTACCCATAAGGAAAAACTCCTCATCAATAACTTACTGGGTGCATGATTATAGTAACATAGCTTGTCGAAAAACCATATCCCTTACTTAGATTACTAAACCTCTGCATACTTTCCTCTAACTTTGGGCTCTTTCACTACTAGTCCACATGATCTCGTAACTCAAGCTACCTTCTTGGGTGAATATACTACCCAAGCTCTAATCGTACTTCCTCATAAGGATTTTAATTGAAACAAGGCTTAAGGAAAATAGTAAAACTCACTTTAGCTCAATGCATGATTCATATAATATGAGTGCATTCCTTCGGAAACTCAACACTTAACGTACTCATAGGCTTCTCTCAAGCCCCTCTGGAGTCTCATGACATCCTCAAGATTTCAGCTAAGAACAACTCATTGATAAAGGACAGACTTTTTTGTTCAACCACCTCTAGTATGATGCGTAGTCGAATGAATGAATTTGAGAAATGCACGAGTAAGAATAAAATATTTATGACATAGCTCTATTGCACTATTAAGAGAATGAAAGAAGGGAAACTTTTCTGTAGTCCCTCGTTTATAGAAGTAAGGCCCCCATAACCAAAAATAAGATCCTATTGACGTGACTTCATAGACATCCTAGGACACTTGAACTCAATGCTCTGATACAAGATTTGTCATGACCCAAGCCTACACACTGGATGCGACCGGCACTCGAGAACCGTTTCTGGTCCTCAAGCAAACCCTCATCCTGGTTGACTACAAGCCGAAGACTAACTCAAACATACAAAGCTGAAAAACTGAATAAAAATCATGAAACTCAATTACAAAGCTTTAACTCAAATGAAAACTCTGAATAAAAATAATTTATTCAACTCGCCATAAAATAGGCAACTTAAGTCTTTAAAACATTTAGTAAAATAAATTAACAAACTTCTGAAACTCTACAATCTATATATGATGCCTCTAACTAAAAAAGAAGGAAGTCAGGACCAGACCCACGACCTCCTAACAACTGATATAACTGAAAGTAAAAGTGGAACCCTCCTGAAGCAAGGAGGCTCACCATAGCTAACACGAACTCCGTGTGGTATCAACGAAGCTCCTGTTGATGACCCTGAATACATGTATATGCATCATGAAAGGATGCAGGCCAAATGGCTCAGTACGTGGAATGTACGAGCATGTAAGGGGAATTTTAAAACATAAACATAAGCTTAAACTTGATAAAAAGGAAACATACTTACCTCTTTTCAAACTTACTCAATTCAAGGAATACTCAAGGATACTCAAAACTACTCAAACTTACTCAACTCAGAAGTACTCAAGGATAAGATACTCAACTCAAAGTTATGACACTCGACTATGGGTCCTCAATTCTGGATACTCAACTCTGGATACTCAACTCAATATAAAGCAACAATACATATGCAATATATGGAAAGCTTTTAAAACAGTAGAAATCAACTCAGTGTATTGACGAATACAATAACAACTCAATTTATATATTATAAAATATAATATAACTCTGTGGGAGTTTCTCTAACCGACAAGCACCACTATGAGCCTAAGTGATGATACAATGTCTTGCCCATGATGCCAAAACTGTCCTATACTTTGCCGTCATATAGGACGCCTTAACTAAGTGGATCCAGTAGTCTATGCTAAAAATCACTAAGGAATTATCTAAAAAGTATGATCCTTTCTACCCATGATGACTACATGGTTTATGGAGACGTGAGTTATCTGAACTAAAACTCGTCCTCATATCGGTGCTCAATACTACTCCCAAAATACTCAGCTCACATGTTTAAAAACATAACTTCTTTCTTTGGTTTGAGATAATTACTTAAAAATCTATCTCTTAAAATAGATGGTACTCAAACTACTAGAAACTCTTTGGGAAATCTCAGTTTCCTCTCATCTTATATATGAAAACATTTACTCTTGGGAATACTTACTTCCCATATAATGTTTGAAGAAATGAACTTTACTCTTACTCTTTACTCAACTCAAAGCTTAAGTCTTAAAACAAAGTTAAACATTTGTAAAAGACTTCGTAAAATATGGTTCATGCCGAATTATCGATGTGAATGACTCAACGCAAGGTTTTTAATAACCATAGATAGAACTCAATACTTGGAGCTCAAGGACTTCAATGATACTACTCATTTCAAGAATACTCAACTTAGAGGGTTCATGCGGAATTATGAGCATGAACTACTCACTCAAGGACGGTAACATGTAATAGTCCCATGATTAGAAATATAATCTCAAAGGGGATTAGGAACTTAATACTCAAGACTTAGAGCTTGAAGATACTACTCCTCTCAAAGGTACTCAACTGATGGAGTTCATGCGGAAGTTATGGGCATGAACGACTCAACTCGAAGGTCTACATAATAATATGGAACTCGTGAATACAACTCTTCCCATTCTCATAGTTACTTTCTCAAAACTTATTGCAAATCGATAGTTGATCTCAAAGGATTCACAATTGAACTCAAAAGCTTTCTTGAACTCTACTCTTAACTCTCTCTTGAATGTGAATTATGAATTCAAGAGTTATGGTTCATGATATGAAGGATCTTGTAATGATAAAGTAGACTCATGAATACATTCTCCTTATTCTCATACTCACTTGCTCGAGTTTTGAAACAAGTTATTAGAAATTGTAGAAGACTCCTCAAAAAGACTCAAAGGGACTTTCTCAAAAATGTTTGAAAGAACTCTCAAAACTTGACTTTCAACTCTACCTTGAATTTGATTTATGAATTCAAGGTTGTGGTTTGTGATAGGAAAGTTCTCGTGATGTTTAGGAGTGATTTTAGATAGTTAAACATGTGAAACGATCAAGAAATCACTGTCTGGAAGAAAGTCTGCGATGCGGAAATGCATTTCAATATTTGGTCGCGAAATAAATTTTTGAGGCAGAAGGGTCTGTGACAGCTCCGTGATGCGGACATAAAATTTCATATCATGAGGAATAGGTCCGCGATGCGGACCTGGTACCCAGATTCGCCCGACTTTTTCCTTCTTCATTTTCTAACCCCAATTCGCCTAAACTCGGTTGTTTTTCTCAATAACTCTTTAAATTCAGATACCCACTACATGTACACAAGAATCTAAACAAACACAACTCTAAAATCAACACAATTTCTTCAAGAACCCATAAATCTCATCTTAACTCAAGAACGAAAATCAATTTCAAGAACACAATTCAAGAACATCAAACCTTCAACTTTCTAGAATGAACTTAAAGCTGAAGTTAGCTTGATTGGCGTATGGGTTAAGAAACCCACCACTAAGGAAGCTTACATACCTGAAATAACCATCTTCTTGAAGCAACTTGAAGGAAAATCTCGTAAGATGAAACCTAGCATTAGTGTTTCTTGAATTCCTTGAGCGTAGAATTTTTGGAGTGGATGAGAGGGAGGGTTTGATTTGAAAAACTAATTTTTTACACGTTTAGGGAAATTTAGATGACCTACTAAGGGTTTTTAGGACTAAAATACCCCTGAAGAAATAAATAAATGAGTTGGGAGTTGGAATGATTTTTCAACAGGCAATGAGGTCCGTATTGGCTCCATAACGCGGAGCCATCGCGGAGTTGCTGCCAGGTTTGTGCGTCGTTAGTAAATCAGTCATAACTTTTCACTCAGAGCTCAAAATTTAGCAAACTTGGTGGAATTGGAAAGAGGAATCGAAGGGCTTTAATTTTCCATCTTGTATCTCACCTAAACCATCCTGTACTAGGAGTTATGGTCATTTGAATTTGACCCAAAACTTAAGAAAAACTTAGGAATGACTTAAATGAACTCTCTTTAGTTCTTTTTAAAACTCAAGGTGCTACATCTAGTGACCTTAACACTTAGGAAATTTTAAATTCCTTGTTTAAAACTTACTCACTATGATGGTTCGAGACTTAGCTAAAAAAAAATTTGGGGTGTTACAATAATGAATAGTACACATAAAATAGTCAGTTAACAAGTTCATGACATGTAATTATTCGCACATAATCATTTCGTTAGATTCGATTCACATTTCCCTATTCACATACACACATGCATACAATAAGCAATTAACCGGCATATATCATAGAAACAGGAAATCGAACCATCACCAACCTCAAAACAAAGCTTGAATCCTCCAAAGACAATTGAGCCTTACCTTTCCGGATTCTTTTCACTTGTTGTTGGTCTAAACACAAGTAATTAACGCAGGGATCAATAAACAAGGCCTAATTTATCCGGATAATAATCAAACGATCAATCCAAGGCCAAACCCAAAATCCTAAAGTTCAATTAGTGCTCTTCCCACCATTAACTTAAGGCCAAAACGCTCCCCCAACAATTATTACCCAAGATTCTAAGTTCTAAGAATCAAATTATGGATTAGGGGAGTAATAATCTTACCTTTAGCACTAAAATTCATGGAAAACTAATTAAAAACTGCCCTGGGTCATCCCTTAGCTCTAAATAACGAAGTTTTGCAGAAAATAATGTTTTTAGGGTTTTTTCCCGATTTAAGTCGCGACTGTCCGCCACAGCAGCCATGATCTGGCGGCTTGCACGGACACAGAAATTCAGAATTGTAGTTCCAAGCTCCCATTTTGCAACACACCTTCTACCCTTGACGTTCAGAAACTACCCTTTCACACCAAGATCGGTTTCGGGAGTTCTCATCGTTCGAATACGATTTTGTAAAGCCATACAGGCTCCTTAAGGTCTTGGCTATCCACTTATGTGATCAAATTCATAATTAAATCCCCTATTCAATACTATATATCCCTAGACCTTACCTGACTAGGATTTCATCCAAATCTGGACTAGGCTAGAAATTTCCAAGTCACTACTCAAAAGTTTTCCGACCCCAATTCTTTCTCCATTGGCTTTCCCATAACGAAGGAAACAGGTCGTTACAGATATTACCATGTTGTTTTCTTATGCAACTTCGCCTAGTAGTGCTTCGTCGTAACTTATCAATTTTGTATTAGATCTTCAGAGGCCCTATCATGAAACCCTTCAAAAGTTTACTTCTTTTTGGGAGTTCTATCATGAAATTCCTCTTAAATATACAAAACCAATCAATCTTCATTATGATTCTCCCACTACAACTAAGTACTACTACAATAGTCACACTTTCATGTTCTTGAGTCTTCATAGTTTCTTCAAAACCTTTCGGTATTGAATTATTAACAACCTTTTGATGTAGTGTTCTTTAATTTACCCAACATCACTCTCACTACTTGAGGTTGTAGTTTTCTTATGTTTTATAACATTTCTCGCACTACTTAAATGCAATGGAACGTTAATTCTAACATACCGATTAGATGTTCTTGAGCATCTGAATTTTACAACTGACTCATTTGTTATTTCTTTGTTCAATTCCTGTAAAACTAGTTTACTTCTAGGAACATAGATTACTAAATAGTCCTTTTCTAGAAATCTAACATTTGTCCTAACAATTACCTTATTTTCGTTAGGACAGTAAAATAAATCTTCTTTCATTCTTTATGGATATCCAATCAACACACACATTTCAATTTTGATTTTAAAGGAATTAAATTCAAATGTGATATGTAGTTCTTAAAACATATCCCAAAAGAAACAAAACAACAATGAATATATAGAGTGTCTGGTGTAGACAATTGAAATGCAATTATTCTATCAGATAAGTGACTCATCACCTATGCAGATAGGTATACATCCCTACAATCAGATTGTAGGGACTTTATATATTTTACATGATGCTATTTTCATTTGTCTTAAAATCTTTTGAGTTTATCAAGACATTCTTACTTACAAAACATCAAATATATATATATATATATATATATATTCATATCATGAGTAAATTTCAGAAAGTCTCAGAATATTAAAATTCATCTCTTGCCTGAATGATCATTTACCGCATAAATCAGAATATATGACTTCTAACTTATCACTACCTTTATTTCCTTTTTTTAAGAGGAAATGTATCTTTGTCATTTTTATTTCTAAACATGACTCACATGTTGGTAGGGACTTCACTTTCAATGAACCGTAATGTCCATTCTTTAACCAACCTCAAAGTTCTATCTAAAATTAATGACGTAGACACTAGTGTATAGACAAGTTTCATTCAATTTAAAAGATATTTTCTCTTATGAGACAGATTAATACAGTTCAATTCATGAGAGATAATACTAATAAATAATTCATACATCAATATACCATAAGAGCTAACATATTTATCAAACTCAATTAATGAAGAATTGCAAAAAAAATACATAAAGTATCCATTTATTATTTAGCTAGAAACCGAAAATAATTTCTTCTAAAATGAACAAATACAATGTATTTTTTTTGAATTAATATATTTTCTCTATCGAAAGAAATACTTGAGTAGTACTAAGTGAGTCCGTAAAGTCTATTGAGAATTTGAGATATAATACATTAAATAGATCATACTATATCGAATAATCCTAAATAATAAAATCCAGGTCTCATTTATACATATATATATATACATGCATCTCAAACAGCCAATCGATGGGATTGGGGAACTGCTCATGCAATACACATGTACAATGATCGATAATCACTCCATCAACTTATACAGATCTAACTCAGATGGACAGTCTATTGTTGGCTTCAGTCAAGTGAAAATATCCCTAGTTACATTGATCCGATCTAATAGTATCGTGTCCGAATGTGACACTCGATCCAATAATACCATGGCGGCTAGTGGCACCCAATCCAAGTATATCATTAATTCATTTGTCATTATTTATAATCTCTTTCCAATTCCTTAACAATATTTCATTAAGCTTTCTTTATTCAAGGCATCGCTTTAATGGAACAAGTTCCATATTACGGATTTCGCGGTCTTGAAATTACAAATCAATCATTACAACACATGAATTATCCAAATCACAACAATAAAGTACATAGAAAATCCCACAATATCATTCAATGACTATCAATCACTATTAAGAGTCTCTCTATCGCATAGAATAAATAATAACCTACCTCCACCGAAGAACCGAAGTCAAGAAAGCTACTTCTCCAATACTTTTGTTTTCATGAATGCCTCCGAACCTTTCCAATATATCAAGTATATATGCATAATTTTTAAGTTAACGAGCCTATAAACACTCATATTATTCTACGTCTAGCCTAGACCCAAAAACTCACCTAATTCTATAATCAATTTCCTAAAGTTCAAACCTAAGGGTAAGTCTTAATTCCTCCAATTAGCCTAACATTAATTGTATTCGGATAATACAATACACCTTATATGTAATTACCTATTTCCAAAACTTAAATTATTATGTGATAACTAAATAAATTATTTAAAGACGATCATCAGTGGCGTACCACGAACAGTTGACAAACTAACATATTCCAATATTTCAACTATAGGCATTAATCCACCCTACTATTAGCCTAAATCATTGTTCAATGACATGACAATGATTGTCCAATGATTGGTGGCATGAGATCCATCCAATTCTTTACCTAAGTTTCAATTTCCTTACTTTACCACTGACTTGTTTCCAACTTTTCTTATTCAACCTTTTAATTTCTCTTTACAACAAACATTATGACACACTAATTAAAATATGACCTAAATATATACACGAATTCATATGAATTTCAACACAGTAACAAATTGCCACGATCGGAAACACATCCACATAGCACCCGCAATTTAATTATTTCCCTAACATTATAATAATAATGATAATAATATAATTTATACAAATATTCCTAATACAAAATTTTGGCGGATGATTTACATGAAGTCTAAGTTGCTCGCGTTCTTCTTTCGTTCACGCTGCTTTCTGTTATTATCCTCTTCCTCTCTTTTCTTTTCTTCTACATATTACTTTTTACCCTAATTATTATATGACTAATTATAAGAGTGGTGAAAGTGGTCCACTACTAGTTTTAATGCTATCTTCTTTAACCACCAACTAAATTAATTATTAAAACTACCCCACTAATTGCATAATTATAGTTACAAATAGTCCAAAATACCCATTTATAATCTATCACAAATTATTTTATTAAATAAAAAGATCTAGTACTCAAAACGACCATATGGGTCGTTACATTAGATACAAATGTACCCATCGCTCGTCCTCGAACGATCAAAACAAGGTGAGGGTAAGAAAGGGTACCTGAATCGATAAAAAGGTGTGGATATCTTTTATGCATATCAGCGTCACTCTCCCAAGTGGACTCTTCAAGTCCCTGACCTTCCGGTATGCATACTCCTTCTGCTT
Organism: Solanum chiquidenum; assembly: GCA_029582725.1. NCBI lineage: Eukaryota > Viridiplantae > Streptophyta > Magnoliopsida > Solanales > Solanaceae > Solanum > Solanum chiquidenum. The sequence goes on from JAJOOS010014088.1 coordinate 15,073, forward strand.
GCTCTAAGTTGAATGAATTTTATCTTCTCTAACGATTCCCTCAAAAGATCACTATCGCAAGGTCTCACCTCACATGCATCAAACTAATCAATTGAAGACCTACACCTCCTCCTATACAGTTCCTCAAATGAGGTAATATCAATGCTCAAGCGATAACTATTCTTGTATGTAAACTCAACTAACAACAAAACCTATTCCTAATAACTACCAAAGTTAATCGTACACAAGTCCACAAAATATTCTCAAGGGCTTTGACATAACCATCAAGACAAATATTTTCTCACATAACAATGAGAAAATCCTTAATCAACACTGGTTATAACCAAAAGTGAACTTGAACTAACCACCACACAATCATAATGCACAAACCTTATAGATCTTATCAATATTTCCTTCTCACAACATAAACTTTTCACGAGCTTGAGTAATAACATTTTGATCTTTAGACATCACGTACTCATCTAGGGAGAATCAAACTTATCTAACCCAAAGAAGGAAATGATCAAGTAATCACCCATCGAGTGATACACCCAAGCATACAAAACCTCTAAAAAACTTGTCGAGATTCTAGTTTACTAGTTGTGATTATAGATAACCCTTGAGAATGTTAGAGTTAGACCCAATGGTCCCCACATTCAAGCACACATAATCAAAATATGACCGCTATGACTAGATAAATATTAACACCATCGGCCAATTGTATATACCCATGATAGCTCTTCTATAAATTCACATAAGCAAGGTGGTACATATAGAACCACTAGAATACTTCAACAACTCCAAGAAAACACCAAATATGTCATCTGAGATAACCAAGTCTACCTGAACATCCTACCTAGACAAGAGGACATCACAGGATCGGTACACCCAATCTACCACTAGCGATCCACCCACAAAAGTAAAAATACGTGTGGGCATAACTGGTGAATCATACTCCAAACTATGCACATAACGAAGTAGGTGGTGACATAAGAGTGTACGGAACCAAGGTTGAATAACACTAAATCATTCCTCTAAAGACCCCATATCAAACATTTCCATTCAGTTGACTCCATTTCTTTGATTTTAGCTACCCACAATCTACCGGTCTTATCCCTATTACGATCATACCTATACTCTATTTATCAGACCCTACATACTCATCACCTCATTCCACTGAATCCTACACTCTCAATATTAACACCCATCATAACCACTCCATCTATTTACCTTAGTCTAAACTAACATTTTAAATTGGGACCCTTCTTTAGGTCCGTTAACAATCAAAAGTAACAAACTTTACGACCCAAACCATGCATAAGTCCTTTCAAATGCTCAATAATCAATGCAATCGATCATTTCTTACTTTACAAATCCATAAGTTAACAAAAAATACCACCAGAAATACAGACTTAGAATAAAAAAATTGAATTATGAATCTAACTGTGTAACCCATTCCTCTAATCTATCAACAGTATCTTATACCTTGAAGATTTTTATGAATTCATGTATCTTAGCTTATCATTGATCACCTCTCCATCTACTTTAACATATTCTTCGCCACAAATTCAACAATACTCATTACCAAACTCAAAACCACAAAAGAACGTATCATCACACTCGAGTTGAATGTCTGTACACTTTTTTCTCAAGTTTTATCCAATAGTTCTTAACTAATATGATGAACCCCATGATTCTATTACCATAACCAGAGAAAAATGGATGAAATCACGTGTCTCTGAACTAAATTCTTAACCTCTTGATGAGTTCGAGATTTGGACTCATTTAGGGCTTTATTTACAATGATTTAGTGTCCTCAAATGTTTATTTTGTGTAAATAACTGATGTAAAATCCTTGATTTCCAGGTATACAGATTGAGGAACAAAGCAAGGATACTAATTTGCAAAAAGGAACAAAGTGAGCTGAAAGAATGAAGAAACACAAGTCTGGTGATTGACAAGTCCACTTGACGAGTTGTCGAATGGCTACTTGACTGCCTAAAGTTCCAGTGTGCCAAGCCCTGAAGTAAAGAACCAAGTAGGTGAGAGAAAGAAAGAGTCAGTGGATTACAGAGTGGTTCCATGATGCAGAATTGGATCGCCCAAAGTTACAGACCTTGAGGATGTTGAAGACCAAGGCAGAATGGGGATGGATGTGACCAAAGGGCGGATCGCAGAGTGGATCGGCAAGCTTGACTTACTGCGCCGAATGGCTCTTCGCAGCATATTTTTGGCGACTATAAATACATTTTGGAAAATTTAGTTTAGTATCAAATTTTGAATAGAATTTTCATAATATTGAATTCTGAGTATTGAGACAAGTTTTATCTAGTTTTTCCTAAGCTTTGGAGAATTGAAATTTTTCACTTTTGAGAAATTGGAAGTGGGTCCTTGAGATTCTTCGACTTGGAACTTTGTAAAGACGAAATGAATCATACCCAGTTGATGGAAACTCAATTTGGTAATGATATTTATCTTTTTATGATGTCTAGCTAAAACCCCGATTCATGGGGTGTGATTATGTGATTATGGGCTGAGCTAGTTTATGGGCATTGCTAATTGTTAGTTTAAATATTGTTTAGAAGTGAGTTCAATCAGTAATTGTGGTTTAATTTAAGAATTGTAGTTACAAATATAATTCTACCCTTGTGTTTTGGCTTGCTCGAGAGAGAATTTTTAAACCTAAGATTATTGATTGATGGTTAGTGGGTATTGGGTTGACATGGGTTCAGCTCGAGAGAGTGAATCCTAAACACAGTTCCACACAATCAGCTCGAGAGAGTGAATGGACTAAGGTGTGGGCTGGTCTTATTTTGCTTGCTTGTTGATGTTCAAGAGAAATCGACTTGATTTGAGGTAAATTGTTCAAGAGAAAGTTTACCTCCTCTATAGCCTAGATTACTCACTAATATACAGCTATTTCCTAACAGTTGCAATTACTCATTTCTCTATATTAGCCTATAATGGAATCTCAACCCAAGAACCCGTCTCATTATTGTTATATCTTATTGTTTGCCACTGTTTGTAATTGATAATTAAAACCAAAACCCCCTTTATTTGACATTCGTGTCACCCCTGATTTGAATTATGTTTTTATTCGATAATGTTTATTCCTATGGCTGATTGGACCACATTCACACTTTACTATAGAATCTCAAATACCTACTGCTCCCTGTGGGATTTGAGCCCAATTCATTTAGTTGGGTTATATATTGATTAACGACCATTGATGCTTAGAATTGGATGAAATGTCTTTAAAACATCATTAATTAAAATGGCACCGTTGCTGGGGAGTGGTGTTGTTTAAGATTTTTTTGGTGAGGTTGAATTTTGTTCTTTTTAGACATAGTTGAGTCTACTTGCTTTTAGTTTTGGTTTGTGTGTTGCTGTTTGAAACAGAGGAAATGAGTGTCAACGGAAGCAATGGTAGCCAAGTGGGCCACCAAGATGACATCGGAAACCTCAACGATGTCAATGAGCCAAATGTTAATGACCCACATCTAATGGGTGAAATTGGTGCCATTCGCTTACCTCCAGCTGAAGGGAACGTTGTGTTCCACATTACTAGCACCAGGTTGTAGCTCTTGCAATTGAAAGGGTTGTTTGGTGGGTTGGCTCATGAGGATCCCCATGACCATATAAGGAACTTTGTTGATGTTTGCGGGCGGGTCTCCTTCAAGAACATATCCCAAGAGTCGGTCCGGTTGAGGTTGTTCCCATTCTCTTTAATGGGAGAAGCATGTAAGTGGTTGGCTGAATTGCCACGAGACTCAATCACTTCGTGGGAAGAGCTTGTCACTATATTTCAAGTGTGTTTTTTCCCTCCTTCGAAGATGATGACACTTCTGGACAGCATCCAAAGCTTCAAGCGTTTGGAGGGTGAGCCAATTCATGAGACTTGGCTATGATTCAAGAAGTTGGTGCTGCAATGCCCAACTCATGGTTTGCCTGACAACATTTTGCTGCAACACTTTTACCGAAGCCTTGATTTGGTTAACAAGGGAGTAGCTGACCAACTTTCTTCGGGAGGTTTGATGCAACAACCTTACATTATAGTAGCCCAGCTCTTGGATGGTATGACCAAAATTCACCGGGCATGTGAGGATCAGGTCTCCTTTCTCACTTTTAAATTGACCAAGGAGCAGCTTGAGAAAGACCAAGAGAGGGACCAGAATATGGCAAAGATCATGACCCAACTTGACATTTTGTCCAAAACAGTCATGGGAGTTGGTGCAAGAAATGTCAATGTTGTGGGTGTCGAGTGTGTAAACCCCAAAGAGGCCAAGTTTGAAGCATTGTATAATGAAGAGGTGCACTTCCTAGACAACCAAGGAGGTGGTTATCATGCAAACTACACGAGGAAGGGTGGTAATCAAGGTTGGAACAGGGATGAAGGTTGGATAGATCGTGATAGAGAGTGGAGGAATCGTAACCCCACTTGGAAAGAAAACATATTGGGAGAAGGACAGGTACATTCCTCCCCTCGAGTGTCAAAAGCCCAAAGATTATGAGGGTGGCCGATCTGACTATATGCTTTCTCGTATTCTCAACAAGGTTGAGGGGTCCGATTTTGAAAGAGATGAAGGAAGATGTATGTCGCCCTTATCCAGACGGTGACATCTCATTCTGTCTCTATCAAGCAGTTGGAGACCCCAATGGGTTTGATTTCGTCTCATTTAAACACAATACAACAAGGAGGTTGCCTAGTGACACTATGTCCAACCCCAAGAATAAGGTCTGAGCGAGGAGTTGCGTCGTGCCACAACGTTAACTAAGGCGCTGCTTGGGAGGCAACTTAAGAAATATAAGGTTGGAGTCTGTAAAACTTGGTGGGCCCAGGAGCAAATCGGCGTGTCACTGACCAGGTCGGCGATAGCGACTCTGTCCGTTGTTTGGACCCCCACATTAACTGGAAGTTCTGTAAAACTCGGCGAGGTTAGGGCCCACTCGGCGTGTCACCGAGCAAAATTAATGTCACCGAAAGGGTGAGAACTTGACAGTTTTTAAAGGCCAAAGGCTTAAACTTTCCAACTCTTTCACATTCCCTCCCTTTTTAACTTCCCAAAAATCACACCCACACTATTTTTTCCCGTATTTTCATTTTTTACCACTTCTTAGTCGTCAATTGTGTGTTCGGAGTTGGAATTCTTTGCCGCCTAGCTTTTCAAAGTATGTATTCGGCACAAAAGGTTGGTTTTCCAAACTATGAACTTGTAATTAGCAATTAATCTCATTTGCAATTGTTTTGATCTTAGTGATGTGTGTTGGGCCTCTCTGAATCTATTTCTATATGTTTGTTTCTCAATTTTAATTTGAATATCATGCCTATAATGCCTAATTGTTGATTTTCCAAATTTCGTGCTTTAAATTTAATCTAGATTGTTGGGCTGTGTGTAATTAATGTTGGGACTAGTCGGGTGAAGTCTTAGTAGCCCATAATTGTTCTAAATGATGCAGTTTGCCCGATGATGGAGCGTTTGACGTCATTCCTAAGAGCGTAAGTCGTCAAATAGCCAATTTTGGCTAAATCAGGAGAAGACTGAGTACCCCAGAGGCATGGGTCTGAGTCTAATTGTGTTAGTTTATGGGTTGATTTTGTTTTTGGGGGCTGCGAGGTTGATTTTTGAATTTGGGGTAGAAAGTAGGCATGTTGGGCAGTTTGGTGAGCTGGGTCGAGCTAACGGAACCACTCGGTGGTTCGCCGATTTCCCCTTGATCACCTTTAATTTCATGCTAATGTTGAGTTTTCATTTCGTAACTTTTGGTGATAAGCATGAGTTCGCCGAGTGCACTCGACGACTCGTCTAAAGTCTTCTTTGATTGCCTTTTTTGCGCCCTTAACCCTTAAAATACACTGTAACTTTCGGTGGGCTAGTCTGTGCTCACCAAATCTTTTTGGCGATTTACCAAAAGGCCCCTCCCATCGGCAACATGCCAATTCTTTGTGGAATTTTTGAGCTAATCCTTTTGGCGAGCCCGATCTGGCTCACCAAAGTCATTCGATGACTCACCGAGTCTTTCTGCAACTAGATTTTCTGCATTTTTTCTTGAACTGTTCCTAACTTTCTACGATGTGTTTGTAGATATGGATAAACTAAAAGTGGCAGGTAGAGACATGATGCCCCGCAAGAGGGCTAAGGGAATAATAATTAATGAGGATGCAACTGCATCCAAGGCAATAGACCTGCTCCTACATCACCAGAGGCCAACTCCGACTGTGACGGAATCTATGCCACTCACCTCACCACTTCTGAGAGTGAGGGTGAGCACTAGGATCCTTGGGCTAAAACTTCTGAACTTGAGGATGATGAGTTATTGGCAGCCAGAGAGGTGAGCTGCGATCCAAGAGGCTGAACGATCCGTCTAGGATCAGGGCTACCCAGGCCACCACTACTCTGCCTACTCCAGCACAGGCTGTTATTCTAGCACCAGTTGCATAGGGTCCTCCTCCCCGATCTATGAACAGACTGAAGACTGAGGGGCTAAGGACCATTATAGAGGAAAAGAGGTTGTCTACTAATGGAGTCATAAACAGATACCCGGAGATCATGAGCAGCTTGAGATCCTACAAGTTCCAGATGTTCACTCGACCCCGAGGCCCTTATGTTCCAAATTGTGTCTGGGAAGTCTACACCGCCTATGGATCCCTAGTACCACGAGGGAAGAAGCAGACTTGCAAGTTCAAGCTGGAAGACTATGTGCCTATCAAGGTCAGAAAGGTGAAATGTGATCGTGATGCTGTCAATGCAGTCTTGGAGTGTTCAAAACAAATTGAGGATGACTGCCAATATAGGATCAGGACAAAGACGTTAGAAAATATGAAGAACTGGTTGGCACCTCTGATAACTGATGGTACTCCCAAATGGATCGAGGTTGGAGCACCCATTAAAAAGAACGACCTCAATATAGCAGCAAGGTTTTGGTTTAGCTTCATCAACAGTTCTATCATGCCATCCCAGAACTAGTCAATTCTCCGCCACGCGAAAGGAACCTGTGTTGGTTGCATTATTGATGGAACAAGGCTGAACTTGGGGATGATCATTGAACAGGAGATGGTCCTGAAGGCCAAGCAGCGTCAAACCTCACTTCTATTTTCGGTGTTCATCGCTGAGTTGTGCATATGGGCTCAGGTAGGTCAAGATGAGAAAAAGGATATGGAAGTGATTCCCCCCTTCTGTACCGACATCCGAAGGATTGAGGTGAAGTACTTGAAATATGAGGAAGAGAAGAAGAAGGCAGCCCCGATAGACACATCCCCGATTGTGGATACTGCTGCATTACTTGCATGTGCCAACTCTGTCCCCTTGGCCTTCTGGTATATCTAGCATTTCTCATTCCATGACGCCTAGTTCCTCTACATCTCCCTTACTTCCTAGGTCTGGTGCCTCTATTGCTTCTACTTCCCGACCTTCACTCACTCAGGCTGCATTACTACGGATGGGGCAGCTAGCCCATTTTGCTGACAGACGCGCTTCTAGGATTGAGACTGCCATTCCTGGCATCATCGAGATGGCCCTTATTGATGTTGTGACACCCCTGAGTTCATATATTGATGCCCTTGCGGCACGGATATCGGTATGCGAGCAAGGCCAAGTGGGTCACTGAGTAGGTGACGGCTTTAAAGGGTTCTATTGTTGAGTTGAGGAAGGACGTAGACCAGTTGAAGTCCACGGATATGTCTATGATTTTCGGGACGGTGGAGATCCCCGACATGCCAACTGAAAGAGACATGCCTCAAGTGACCACCAGAGATGAGGTTCGAACTGAGGAGGTAGTTCCTGCCGTGTCTGAGGTTAAGAACGATGAGGAGTTGTTTGGTGTTAATGAGGAGGCTTCTTATGAAGGCCTTACAGATATTGAGGAGGCCATGGTAGAGTTAGTTGTGCAGATCTCTTTGGCAGACACTTCCTTGGCTGACCCTAGTGGTGTTAGCAGTGCTGATGTGACACTGGGCACTGATGCCCTGATATATGTAGCGATTGTGTAGAAAGCACCTTTCCTTACCTCCCTCTCTGTTATTTTTATTGATTTTTAGTGTTTTTATTGCATTTGAGGACAAATTGCTTTTTATTTGTGGTGGGGTGAGGTATTTCCACACCTACCTCTTGTGATTATTACTTTTGTATATATTGGGTTTTTGTGCTGTAAATTGTGTTTTTACACTGTTGTGTGGATGTTTGAGCTTGTGGCTCCTTGTTTTAATTGCAAATGGTTTTTGGACCCTTCTGGAAAAAAATTCCACCTCTTGATTGTGTTTGAATGTGGTTGTTCTTGTGAAAATTTGAGTGTCGGTCTTGATGAATACCGATGACTTAAATAGTGTTCTTAATCGAACAAAAATCAATGTGCGGCTACGATGATGCCAAATGAAGTTGCATAGGCAATATGTTGAACTTTTGGAATCTCGTTGTGACTAGCCGATTATCGAATTTAGTCTTTTGTGATGAACATTGCACACTAGCGAAAGTATGGAGTCTTGTTTGATATTGGTGTCAATGCCTTGTGTGATGAGCTTATTGTGAACCTTGTGTGATGACACCTAGAATTTGCCCCTTTGGTCCGGTTGACTAAGTTATGTAAGATCTTGAAATGATCTTAGGCAACACTTTTAAAGAGTGAAATAATTTGACATTATATCTCTTTTGTGGCCAACCTTGTGAGTGTGTGAACTTTGCTTGAACACCCTTTTAACCTTATCCTTTTGCTTGGAAGAAACTTGATGAAATTGTGACCTTTTTTTATCCATTCACCCATAATTTCATGTAGTGTGATTTGTTTGAACAGCCAACTTAAGCCAAAAGCCTAAGTTGGAGGTGTGGTGAAAAGAGAAGGTAAGTCAAGAAGTGTGAAGAAATCCCCCTTTATCCATGGTGTTGAAAAAGATAGAACCCCTCCATACAAAAAAAAATAGAGAAGAGAGAAAGGAAACAAAAATGAAAAAAAAACGAAAAAGTTGAGAAATAAAGTTGTGAAAGTTGCAAAAGAAATGGGGTGTCCAATATTCCATGGGAAATGAATAACATGGTGACTTTTGAGCATAGGTGAAAATGTTGAAGAAAAGGAAAGAAAGTGTTGTTCATACCACATTTCATGAGGATAGCAGCCACTGAGCCTAAATGACCACACTTCTACACTCTGTCCCATTACAAGCCTTGAAAAGACCTTTTTGATCTTGAGTGAGCTGAAACAGATGTTGGTTGGAAAATAAGGGCAAACCTATGGGTGAAGTCATGCATGTGTTCATCTTTGTGAGTGTGAGAGTTTTTTGTAATTTCGGACCTCTAAATGGTTGAAAAATACTGTGTGAATATGTAATCATTATTTTTGTGAGGGCATTTGAGTACCTTTGTTGAGCTTGAACTTGCATTTGAAGCAAGTATTGTGAACTTGAGAATCTTTGGTAATAGTGAGTCACAACTTGAACCTTTGAGTGCACAATTGACCTTTGCATAAGTAAGTTGAGTCTCTTTGTGTGCATTCATGATTGAGTCCTGTGTAGTACTATTTGAGACATCCTTTTTGAACTGTTGAACTGGAGCTTTACTTGAGAACAAACAAAAGTTTAAGTTGGGGGTGTTGATGAGTCTGAGATTTGGACTCATTTAGGGCTTTATTTACAATGATTTAGTGTCCTCAAATGTTTATTTCGTGTCAATAACTGAAGAGACCACTTTAGCCCTTGCAATCATAGAAAAAAAATATTATTGCTCACACATCCTTCCGAAGGCTACACTACATCCCACTATTTTTATTTATTTTTTCATTATGACTCATTTTCTTTTCGAGTAGTGTCTCAGCATCTCCTAAATCTTTCCATACAACCATGTTACTCACAAAATAGTAGAAAACCACAACCTTAGATACTCACAAGTCGTTACTATGAGACAAAATTCGTTTAACCAACAATTACTATTATATAGTTGCATCTCAATCACAATTCATCACGAACTCTTATTACCATCATGCTCAGTGCCCTTGCATCATTACGAAGTCAACCTTTTCATCGACATGACACTTCAAACCCACTTATACCAATCAAATTCAAAAGACTAACCTAATTTTATATGCACTTTCTTACTGAAATCTTCAATTGCCTTCACCCAAGTATACTCACCGGGACTCCCTTAACCCATAAGCTTGTCATTTCGGTATCAATCCACTCCTTTGGAACTTAATATAAAATCACGAGTCCTCATTTAGAATCCTCAAGATACACTTCACAACCTAAATGCACTAATACCGTACGAAAGATCCACCACTAAAATCTTCCTTAAAAATAGTGCTTAACCCAAGCATCCGTAGTAACAAACTAGTTGGTTTTTCAAATGTGAATGCAACACCGAATCTCATTATCTTTACATGTCATGCAACTGATAACTCCTTAGGTAGTTAGTATTCACACTTGACAATCCACATATTTATTTCCATATAACACTAGTTACACACCGTGAAAGTTCGTTTGATCCATTACCAGAACACATCATATATATCGAGAAAATCGTACCCAAATAGCCCACACATTTATACCCATTGAATAATTGCAAAGCACTATCAAATTCATTCTCTTTATAGGCCAAGCGATTTGCATTCTTTCTTAGATCAGGTGATAACAAAAGTAACACACTTCATAGCTCTAACCAAGTAAGCATTTGTACAGTTGTAGTAGTCGAAGCATGACTCTCTTTGCTATACACTCAATCAATGAAATCATGCTAGAGATTCTGACCTCAATTAGCATAACATAATTTGATCATTCGCTAAGTCACCCATACATGTTATGAAAACTTTACTAACTATGTTTTCCAAAGTAATTATATTCATTATATTGCTGACCGTTATGAAACTTCTTGCATGTTGTCACCTTTGTAAAGTCATATGCCTCACCCCTCTACCTCATCACAAAATCAACAACTTTCTAAAAAGATTTTGCCAACGCAACCACCTATAAAGTTTGAAGTATGCAAATTGACCTTAATCCTTTCACAAGCGACGAATTTGCTCTTTCAGACTGAAGAAAAGTTGAGTACCATATCTAGATAAAGCATGAAATTTGTCTTCATAAGAAAGAACATACATCTTCCCTTTATCCATAATCAGGATATCATCTCTCCTCATATTCATCAAAATCTAAGGGATATACATAACCATGATAAAGTCAAAAAAATCTGCTCAAGTCATAAGTAGTTCCATGACACCACCACCACAATTTGGCATATCTCTGGAACTAGTATGTCATAAAGTCAACACCAAATCACTCTACTATATTCATCTTATGAAGCAGCTCATGACAATCAACAAGAAAATCATAAGCATCTTTAGATTCAGTACTAATGAAGAATGGAGATTTCAACCTTAAGAACTTAATAAAAAGAGGTTACTAGTCATTACATGTCCAAACTTAATCGGGAAAGCATCTCTATTTTCAAGGGCGTATCCTCTCTAGCTAGTGTTGGTGTTTACACTTCTGTTGCTCTAGTTCCTACTATATGTGAATGTCACGACCCAGGGGTACCCTCTAGATGTAATATGGCACATAGAACCCCGAAGGACTCAATGTAAGCCACTTATCATATCACAACATAAGATAATATAAAAGTATGGAAATTTAAAACATTTTTCAATACAATAAAGGTTTCATAAAATGAAGCGGAAGTCTTTAACATTGTCTCAAACCATCTAATGTTTATCACCTTTTGACCTCATCCTTAGCTTATTTCTCATAAACAAGGGAACATTCACCTTTAGTCACACATGTATTGGAAGGACCTTCCAAGCTACAATCCAAACTAAGCATACATCATAAGTATAAGTCATAAGCACATTCATTACATAAACCAGCATAACATAAGAGAACATACCATGAATATCCTCAAAGCACACTTGTGCAATGCATTAATAAGACCCCATAAATATCACCCATGCTAAGTAAAGTTTCTTGAGTAACCATAGTTCATAATTCATATTCATGTTGTGGGAATAAACCTTAACCGATATAGACCATGTGAGCTTAACATGAAACCCGGTGTCTACCCCACACCAAAAATGGGTTGTCCTACTTGCCTAAGGTAGAACCATACTCTTAACTTAGATGGATCCATTAGCTAAGTAACCTACAGGGGCACATAGTTTATGGGATAAGGAGATTGCTACTAGAAACCCATACTCAACTAAGCTAGAAGGTTTCCATCTCATGAGATACATACTTTGGGAACCCGGACTCAACTACGGTAAAAGGAACCCATTTGGAAAGCCGAACTCAACTAGTGTAAAAGCTTTCATTGGGAAGACGGACTCAACTGGCGTAAAAGATTATATCTCATATTCAATATCCACTCGGTGCTAAGCATAATTCCCCTGTTCATATTAAGCCTTGACTTAAGTTCATATTTATGGAAGAATTTCTTGACACTCAATCCAACATAACTCATACTATAGCTCATTAGATCATGCATGAGAATAACCTTTCACTGTCCATGTGTTCATACAGATTCAATAGGCTAGAAAGCCTTTCAACCATAAAATCACTATATTGTGAGAAAACCTTTCACATCATATGTATGCATAAATGTGTATATGAAAATAACCTTTCAACAACACAACAACTAGATCATGAGCATATTCACTTTACTTTCAAAGTGTTATTAAATCATGTACATTACCTTCATAAAACATGCATAATATCATATCTTGCCCTTTCAAGGTCACAACTCATATCAAATCAACACATATAGAATGACTACTTTATACATGGATAAAATCATAATTCAAGTAGTTCAATTACTACAAGCATAATCTCCTACTTCACCTCCTTGAGGTGCAAAACTTACTTTCAATCATCACACCTAGGGTTCAAGCACTAGACACGGATATCATCCTACCTCATGTGATTGTATCACTTCATACATTCAATAATTAATGAGGTAGATTAGGTGGGTAAGGTACTTCCACAATAATTCTATCGTATAGTCTATCATCATCTTAAAAGCTTCACTATCAAAGCCTTAACATTAATAATTCAACATATTAGATTTTAACCTCAAGGCCCTAGAAATCATCATTCATACTACAAGCTTTACTCTCAAGAAATACCTCACATGGTCCTCATATATGCCTAATTCTCAAGACAATCTAGCCACATGCTTCATTCTTAAGCAATTTTAGTCACATATCATCATGTAAACTGAATCTCAACAATAATAGTCATAATTCATTATGTATACTTTAGTCTAATTCAATTCATATTTAGGTGTTCAACTCTCAATCAATCCATGTCTAATTACTTCAATTTCAATTAAGCTATCATGAATTTCATCAATCATAGAAGATTACATCTAAATCCTCAAAAATCCCCTTTCATGGCATAAAATCCACTTACTTCAATTTCATCTCTCTAGACATGGGTTAGGCATGTAAACATGTAATCTAATATTAGAAACATGATATACTACTAATTCAACCATAAATAACCATTATTTATAAGCCATCATAAATATGGAGCTTCATGGATGAAAAGAGTCCATGAATGAATTAGCCATCATACCTTGGATACAAATACCTCACAAAGCTTCTTCTTCTTCTTATTCTTCTTATTCTTCGTCTTCTTCTTCCTCTTCTTCTTCCTCTTCTTCTTACTCTTCTTCCTCCTCCTCTTCCTCCTCCTCTTCCTCCTCCTCTTCCTCCTCTTCCTCTTCTTCTTCTTCCTCTTCTTCTTCTTCCTCTTCCTCTTCTTCTTCTTCCTCTTCCTCTTCTTCCTCTTCTTCTTCCTCTTCCTCTTCTTCCTCTTCTTCTTCTTCTTCTTCTTCTTCTTCCTCTTATTCTTCTTCTTCTTCTTCTTCTTCTTACCCTTCTTCTTCTACCTCCTCTTCTTCTTCTTCTTCTTCTTCTTCTTCTTCTTCTTCTTCTTCTTCTTCTTCTTCTAGAGAGAGAGAATTTTTGAGAGGATGAACTTTGGGGTCTTTTGGGGTTTTGGAAATAATGAATTAATTGGAGTGGTTAAAGGGTTAAAATATCTTATATAGGCGTACTAAGACTATACAAAACTAACTCACTTAATAGCCACCTAAATAGGAATTTCCCAAAATGACCCTCACTAGGCAACCTAGTGCCAGGCACCACGACAGGCTCCATGGGTCGTGGTCCTTACCATGAACCGTGGTCCTTGGGCAGTGGCTAGGCTAGGGTGTCTTGGCCTCCAAAATTCTAAGCCATCTTCACAAGCCTTCCCACGAGTCGTGGTTTTCACCACTGGCCGTGAAGTGGCTCGTGAAGTTGAGCCATTCTTGGGCAGCTCAATATAGCTACTGCCTTAGCCACCATGAGCCACACCACTAGTTGTTGTGGTCACCACGAGTCGTGGTGGTGGTTGTGAAGTAGGTAGTGTTAGGTAACCTTGGGGCAGCCTTGGCCTTTGGCTTGGGCCTTGCCCCTTGGCCTTGGCTCTTTCCCCTTTTCTTGCCTCTTGTTGCCCTCACACTTAGCCCTAGTTGGCCTACTAAACTACAGGGTGTTACAGCGAAATAGAGCGAAGAAGGTCAGATACCAATTTGTATCACCTATATACCAATTGGATTCAAGTAATAGCACGAAAGAAAGAAGGAATGGAGTTTTCCTAGAGCCCTATAGCCTCTCAAAGAAAAGTAAAGGCATACTCTACTAGCCCTGTCCCTATGTTATGAGATCATCGAACCTAGAGCTTTGATACCAAGTTTTTCACGACCCAAATGAGTTATGAGTGGAACCAACACTTAACCTCCTAGGTGGGCGAACCAATGAATTCAACTCTAACCTATATTTATTGTTCAACTTACAAAATAATAACCATAATTCAGAAGCAAAATTATTATTAATGTAAGAAATACAAATCTACTACCATCTATTAAATATCATTTCCGAAAACCTGAAAGTCATTACATCAAGGACATCTACTCTTCAAATACTAAGTCTAAGAGTATCAAGACACCAAAAACAAATGAACAAAATAGTTTATGTCTGAAAACTAAGGATATCATGCCATAATCGAGAATATCGAACACGAGCTAAAATGAATAACTCATCCTGAAACCTAATGTGCTAGAGACTGTCTAGAGCTGAGGGTGAGTTAAAAGCGCTGGTACACTCGCTGCACTCCATAAACGTAAAATGAAGGAAAACACAAGTAGGAATCAGTACAAGGCAACATCATGTACTGGTTAGATATCATCGTCCGACCCAAAATAGAAACTAATATGCATAAAGTAATAACATGAAATCAACTATAGCACTTAGAAGGTAACAAACAACAAACAATATGAACAAGTGACAACAACACTGAAGCAAGTACATAATTAGTCACAATATCTAGAACACACACGAGGACTCATGCCTCCACACCACACTCATTTGGGAAATGGATTCTTTGAGATTGAGTGACTGCCAGTATTACTCTAACTCTCAATTTACTGTTCTGATAATAGTTTGAATACAACTTTTTTTTCTTTCTGATAATATATCTTATGTTCCCGAACTAAGTTATCTTGTGATTATAGTCATGATTTTTTTAAGTTTGGGATGATTAAATTTATATTTTGTAGGGTTGAAAGTATAAAATTTAATCCCAAAATAAATTCTCGCACATATCTCATGAGCCAATTGACCCTTTGAGCTAGATTTGTCATTTTTAGGAATTTTACGTCAAAACTTTGATGTGTATTGCGCTAAGCTCACTAATATCTAACGTGGCATATTGTAAGAACCCGGAAATCTAGTAAGACCAAGCTAGACTCTAATGAAAACTAATAGGTGAAACTAGAGCCTAACGTGTGAGCTTTTGAGTTTGATGTTTGGTTTTAGGTTGCATATTGACTTCCCGAGCGTAGGTTGAGGTATCTAGAGTTAACATCAAGATAAGATTCGTAAAATGACCTCCCAAGTTTTGTACTAGTTTTTTAGTCCCTAAACATCAAGGCATGCCCCCCCCCCTCAAGGACCCCCTAAGGGTCCTTGATGAAGGCCAAGGGCTGCTAAACAAATGTCCAAAAATAGCTTCATCCACGAAGGGGGAACTACGAGTCGTGGGTAGACTCATGCACCATAGATGGGAGTCATGAGTCAAGACTCAGCCTCCCCAAATTTCTTCAAAATCTCCAAGTCGCAGTCACAAACCACGCTTGCACAGCACGGTCTGTGGACCATTCCACGCCCCATAGATGGGGGCTCGTGGATGACTCCTGAACCAAGGCCAACAGACCAGCCTCGGACCCAATCCATGAGTGAAAAGTACGGTCCGTGGATCATTCCACGCCCAATAGATGGGGGGCTCGTGGATGAGGTCTGCAATGCTGTCAAGGATTTCGGCCAAGGGTCAACCTTTTAAATAAATTCTAGTTAATTAAGCAAGGGTGGGGGACGGTTATTATTAATCATTTTAGACCCATATAAATAGTTTTAAGTTATTAAACTTCACTTAACTCCTCATAACTCAAAGGACTCAACTTAGAAACCAACTTCCCTCTCTCAAAAATTCTCTCTCTAGAACCTCCATTAAAGAACAAAAAAAGAGATCAAGGAAAGCTTAAAGGAAGGAGATTTTCAACACGAATTTGGTAGAATTCTACACCTAAGGTATGGGAGTTTTCATCCTTGGGAATCTATCACCCAAGGAGCCCTTTCAAAAGCTTTTATCTCAAATCTAGAAAACCCAATTAGCTAGGGTTTCAACTCAACTCCATGGATTCCTTTTAAAGTTGCTTTTAAAGGTTGAATTATGTTTGTCTATGAATTTAAGACTGATTTTATATGATTTTACCTCAAATACTTCAAGAATACATCAGACCCCCCAATCCTAGCTATGGTTCTTCTTTACATTATGTGATGGGTTGGCAAGTTGGTCCAATTGATTGGATGTGAGTTGATTATGATGTAATTGCATGATTTAAGTATGATTCTACATGTATAATTGATTATACTAAGATCCTATGATGAAATTGATGTAGTCTAGGGTTATGTCATGAAGGAAACAAATCAGGGGTTAGAGGTGACCTTCTAAGAATGATGAACTTCTTGATGAATTGTCGTAGATTATATCACCTAGACATGAATTCCTTAAGGGTAAAGCTTCAAGAAATGAATTGATTTGATTAAGGCTTATATGATGGCTCATGGTTGTGTAGTATTGAGATTGGGTTTGTATGTTTCCTATATGACTATAATTGATCAATAATGAGTCATTTGGTGAGGTTACCTTGATAATTAGGTATACTTGATAATCATGTAAGGTATTGCTTGAGAGTGAGGCTTGTAACACAAAGATGATTCCTAGAGCTTTAAGGAGTAAAGGCTAAGGGGAATAAATTAAGGGTTTTAAGGCTTCAAGAGGGAAGCCATTATGTATGTGTGTTGTATATGGCCCTATTGTGAATAAGACTTCACCCACATTACCTATAATATGATCACATGAGATTATACATGAAATGAATGGACTACTTGAATCATGGTTGTATCTATGTTTCTTGGAATTGAATGCTAGATGTATTGACTCAATATAACCCTTGAATGCAATATATGCGAATTATGCATGATTGTGATATTATGTACATGTTTATGAACACTTTGAGAGGGGAGTGTCTATGATGATAATGTTATTGTTGTTGTGTCATTGTAAGGACAATTATACACACACACTCTATGCATAAATAAGATTATGAGGTATTTGTGGTGTCAATTGAAAGGTTGGTTCTCATGTGCACCTTTACATACTATTATGCATGAAATGTATATGACCATGATGATCCACTTGAAAGGTGGAGGTGTTAATTATTGTGTATATTATGGTATTGATGTAAGATCTTTCTTTCCTATAACCCTACACATGACTATGTATGATATGATATGACTACATATGATATGTTAAGACTATGTATGTTATGTTATGACTATGGTAGTATGGTTGTGTTGAATGTAAGGCCATCCTCATTAACACCATGAACATGATGTGAAAGGGTTACCCACATATTAATGATTCTAAGGTTGAAAGGACATTCTCACCTAATCAGTCCATGAGCTACCATGATATTGTATTGGATTGTGTGTTGAGTCACTCTTCCATAAACAATGAAGTTAAGTAAAGACTTAAAGGGAATTAATCTTAGCCTCGAGCGGATAGGAACAAGAGATGGGAACTTTTACCTCAGTTAGTCCAGGTTTCTAGTAGCAATCTGTCTATCCCTGAAACGACCCCAAAAATGCCCGAAAATGTGCTTCGGAAACACCTATAATTGTAATTTCCATATATCTCAAAATCCGTGCATGATTTCGGAAATTCGACTTCATATTCTTATTCAGGGGGTCAAATTG
>JAJOOS010014091.1:0-13749 GCA_029582725.1 Solanum chiquidenum
GCAAGAGACATTCTTTTTTAAACAAACTAAAAATGAACTAAGACAAACAAATTGAAACGAGAGAGTATTTTGGATGATGTAAGTAAGTTTCATACCAAATTCAAGGCGTAAGCCATTAAAATGGCAGGAGAATCCCCTTCAACAGCAGGAAGAAATCCAGGTTTCTTTCTATGTATTTCCATCTTGAAAGTTTCCGTTTGGGTGTGCTTGTTATTGTAGAATGTATTCCAAGTTCCTCTTCCTTTTTCTCTTGTGAAGTACAAAGCATGAAGCATTCCTTCCCCTTCAATCCATATGTGTCTTGATTGCCCAAATATGGATTTGGTCGATTTGAGACCTCCAAACAGAGGATTTGAACCTGCAAATACTCGTATCAATCATTGTTTCTTAAGGGATGCACAAAGTCTAAAAAGTAAACAAGTAAAAGTGAACGAATGGACAATTCCTGACCATTTCTTATGTAAACACCCTCCGGAAAATCATCTGGGATTTCCCCTTCCACTGTAATTACTCGAACAGATTCTCCAATCTCTTCCACCGGTGCAAAATTACTCTGTCAAAATTTATTACATAAGTTAACATTTGTAGCAGCTAATTGAACCTGGTAGTAATTAATAAATGGAAATGTACCTGAGATGGAAGTAATGGCTGATCAACAAATTCAAATACAAGGTCCACAAAGGCATCTAATAATTTGATAGAAGTTTCTTTCACAGCTTTTGGAATGTCAGCTACAACTGGAAAATGCACCAAATCCCTCGAAAATGGCTATTCATCAATTCAAAACAAAGCAAATTATAAGCTAATTTGCCTTTGGGGTGTTCTAAATAAAACACTACCAAAAAAATTGGAATTAGCAATGGATAAATTTTGTTGGGTTTTAAAAGGTGTGAATGGAAAATGAAGAGTTGTGACTTTTATAAAGAGTCATGACTTCTATGAAAGGTTGTGACCTTTCCGAAAGATTGTGACTTTTCCAAAGGGTTGTGACCTTTTCGGTAAGGCACAATAAGACCTTTTTCACACACTATCCTTTGTTGTTTATAAATAGTGAGATTTCCTCTCATTTTAAGATAACCAATTTTCCGGACTTCTTCTACTACTACTACTACTAAATCTAGTATTCTAAGTGTATTTTGTTGTCGTTGAGTGGTTCGTTGACATCATGGTTTTAGGTACCGATACACCGGTGAGTAAGATCGTTCTAAATTTTGTTATTTCTTACCAAGTTCTTCAAAGTTTTTGTTATAATTAAGTATCTTACGAATACATGATGAACAACAATATTTTGTAACTAAATAACAAAAAACTTTGTCAATTCTATTTAGAGACATATTATAATATCAACAACATCCCAACATACCCAGCGGGATTTGACATAAGTCAATCTAGAATTTCTAGAATATATGTGCTACTAAAAAAAAGGAAAAATGTATTTATGAGAATTGATCCTTTCCTCTAGGTAAATAGTTTATTGCCACTACTTAGCATATGCATTGGTTAAAGGGTTAAATTGTTCATCTTTCTTCACTTCCGATGAGTTAGGTTCTTTACGCAAAGAAGCCAGGCGAAAAACGCACACGAAGATTCTAAATAATATGTGAAAATTGAATCATCGACAAGATGTTTATCAGAGAGATTTGATTATGGAATACAATTGAAGGGCTCATAAAATTCAAAGCTTGAGAAGTAAGGGAATATCGACGGCAAGTGACTTTGATCTCATGTTGGCCTTTACTTCATCTACTAATAAGGAGGTTGGGGTTTGACAAAAAAAGAAACCTTCAACCAAAATACACCATTCAAGTCTCATTTGTTTTCATTTAGATTAAATCTCTGAATTTGAATATTAAAATATGCATTAAGATTGAAAGGTTTGCATGTGAATACATATTCGTATATTAAGATATTGCATTAAGACCTGAATACTAAATCATTAAGACTATTTTCTCAACATTTAAATGAATAAAATTTGTCTTTATTTAAAAAATAAATAAATAAAAATTCAAATGAAATACTAAATTGATCAAATATGATATCAATAAAATATTTTAAATTTTTTATGACAAATGGTGGTGGTGATGCCTAACTATGGTGATTGTGTGTCGATTTGAGATGATTTGATTGATGATGATAGTTGTGGGTAGTTGACAATAGTTATTGATCGTGGTTGATGTTGGTGGTGGCTGATAATTAGTAGTGAAATAATACTAGTAACTAATGGTGGTAATGAATCATGATGGTGGTTAGTGATATATAATGTTGACTAATGGTGGTCATTATTAATAGTGATTAGTAAATGTAATAATGGTTGGTGGTAATGATTGCAAATGTTGGCTAATGGTGATGCCGATTGATTTTGGTGATTGACGGTACTGGTGGTTGTGGTTGGGAAAAGAATGGTGGTTGTGGATGGTAAGTAGTGGTAATTGTGATTGAAATGATGGTTGTGGTAGTTGTGGATGATATGATGGTTGTGGGTAGTAGGTAAAAGTAGATGGAGTAGTGGTGAATTGTCATTTTTATAAAAATTAAATTAAATTAAATAGGCACCTTTATGATATTAAGATTTTGTTATAGATCATAATCATTCAATCAAATTCATACTCAATAAGTTCATGGTTGTAAAATAAGAAAAACAAACACAATTAAGAATTAAGATTTAGACCTTGAAAACAAACAAATTTAACTAAAATTTGAATCATTAGTTAAGAGTTTAATACCTTCATTAAGTGCAAATAAATGAGACATTAGTTTTCTTGTGACATGGATGCCACCGTCCAACAATAGTTACAATAGTTGTCCACTATACTATATTGGAATGTCCAACAATACTTGTCCACTTTATAAAATAAATGCATAATTTTACACTTAGTTCCTAATTTATCCTTATTATTAATTATAGTCATTTCCCTATTATTCCATTAGTCCCATATTAGATGGGCATCTTACTAAAAATGTGTGTCACATATTACTTGAGCACTTACTAAATTATGATAGGATTAATTAATTTTTTTCCATTTTACCCCAACTAGGTGTTGACACCCAATTTTGGACCCCACAATATAAATTAATCATTTCGAGCTTCTTCAATTTCAAACGATTTAAAATAATTAGTTTTATAAAAGTTTGAAAAATAAATAAAATAAATAAATATAGTTTGCAAGTTGTTTTAAATAGTTTTGTCACTTTTTATAATTTTTAGATAATATATATGTTTTACATAATTACGCATATAATTAGTATATTTTATAAATATTTGAAAACCGTCCCAAAAGATTTTGTTAAATATTTGGTTATATAATAGTTTATACTTTAATTTATGTAGTTTATAATTAAGTTAATTATTTTATTTTGTTAACATTAAGAAGCTCATTAATTAATTTATATTAATTCGTCTTATTTAGTTTTTAGTTGAATCACCAATTAAACTCAACTTGGCTAAATTCTTAACTTCAATTGGCTAAATTGTAATTCACATGGTCTCTTCTCAATTACAATACTAGCCATCTCATCACCTTATCTCCAATTCATTAAAAGACCAAGTTTTGAGCCTTTTGCTCACAATTTCCTTCAACCCATTATTCCCTCAATTCCCAGACCTAATAGCAATTATTTCAGCCTACTTCCCAATTCCATTTCCTACAATTCCCAACCCATTTTTTTTTAATCCAAAAGACCCATCAACATATAATACACACAACATTACACGTACAGCAAGACCAAATACCACAAACACCACCCGACATTCTTCTTCTTCTTCCAGCCGAGAAGAAACCCAAAAAACTCCAGCGATCTAGTGAAATTGCAGCCCAAACCCGAGCCCAGCCGCGTGTCTCTCTCCCTCGCCCTTATCCTCTCCGTACGATAGCGTACCCGAATCATCTAGGTGGAGCAATCTCACGCGAGAATCGTCCTTGTTCAAAGAATCCAATGGCTCCTTTCATTCGTACGAATTCTAGCTGTTGGAGCCTGATCTCCGGAGATAATTCGAATTTTAAATTTCAAATTCCCATTTTTTTTTGTTTCCGTTTTCCCCCTCTTTTTTCGGCCCTCACCCTCCTCTATAAAAACTGGTGTTCATCTTCATTGTGAGGGGGCTGGAAAAATTGGCAAGAACTTACTGAAGAAAAAATCACTAGGTTGTGATAGTTGTATAAAAAATACAAGAAATACACTTTTAATACATATATATATATATATTGTATGTTCTTGGGTTGTTGGGATTCATACGAGTTCTTCAAGTTTGAAGTTAGTGGTGAAGTGTCGCTACAAGCTCATCTCGTTGTCCCGGAACGCTGCTCCGAAGAAGGTAATCTCTCCTCCTCTTAAATTTATTTTGTCATTCTGGCTAAGTTTAGATGAATGTTGTGTGAATTTAATTCACTGTGTGATTTGCTTTGGTGATTCCTATCTATGATCTGCTTCTGCTTCTTTATGAAAGACATGGCTATGTATTGTTTAAAAAATGGATAAGTTTGAAATCTTATTCCTAGCTACTGTTTTCTTTTAATTTCCTTCTTCCTCATAGTATAATGCATAACATCTAGGATACAAATCTATTCAAGTGTTATATGTCATTGTTGCTTTAATTTCATACTATTTTGAAAAATGATAGGTTGATGTATCATACCAAATTTGCCAAGAGTTTTCCCTCTTTTCGTACCTTGCAAATACGTGATGGCTTGTTACAAGCTTAATTACTTTGTCTAACTTTAGATTACTTTCTTTTATGTATTGTTCTTGTTATTATAGCATGGAGATGTGAGGCATTCTTGAGCTTTCTGTTTCCATTGTTTATTATCCGAAAGTGCTTATTTAAATTCATTGTTTGGAAATTTGATGTTATTTTGAGTATTATGTCATGAGTGATCTAGTTAATCCAAACATGACTTTAGGTTCTTATTTTAATATCTTATCCAATTAGGCATATTTATGAGTGCTTAGCATACTTAAAAAATATGGTTGGATGTCTTCATTGATCAACCTTAGTATTGTAAATGCTTCTTGTTTATTTGACCTGCTTCTTTAGCTTAGATTGAGCTTTATAAAGGAAAATCTTAACCAAGCAATCATGTGTCCAACTTCAACTTGCTTTGATTATTTCCAACTAAGCATAATTATGTTAGAACATTTGGTTGATATTATGTGAAATGCAGTTCATTGTTCTTCTCCTAGGTGATGAATATTTTTAATTGAGTTTGTTAGCCCATCTATAGATATTGATTTATTTTCTCTTCTTTCGGTGCACATGATCAATCCGAGTCCATTTTGGACTCTCCCTTGCTTATTATTGAGTTATTTCGAGTCTGCCTTGTCAAAGGAAGCTATCGGACAGCAAGAAAAATAGGTGTACAGGTTCCGAAAAGCTGAAAACAGGCCGAGATATGCCTGTATACACCGATATACCTGGTGTATACACTGATATACGGGATTAAAAATGGAAATACAGGTTGTGGGGGTCAAAATAGATTGTATACATTTGATATACGGTTCAATATACAGAAAAATGGGTCAAAACACGACCCGTATACATCAATATACACTTGGTGTATACAGGTTCTCAAAAGGAAAGAAGAAAAAAAATGGGCCAAAGTCTCATTCAAAAATTGTTGCAGGAACTTTGAAGAATTGGGCCTAAAAGCCCATTTTTGCTGAATTTGGACAAATTCAAATCTACTCTCCTTTTTCTCCTTTATTTATATTGTATTATTTGACTAACCTCGATTATCTTATGATTTAATTTAATTAAATTCCCAAAGATGGTTATTTCATGTTATTTTCCAACTTAAAGTATATATTTTATTACTTAGCTCTTATTTTATTATTTGTCTTGTCACTTAAATTACTTCCCTTTAGAATGATTCCCCTTAGTTTATTTCCCTTTAAAAACTAATTAATTAGAAAGTAATGGTAATTAATAAGTAAATAAAAAAACGAGTGCTTTCACTTAGTTAATTTTTTTTTTAATCAAAGTCATTTTAGTCAAACCGCAAGTTAGCGGACATTTCGAGGGCCTAACACCTTCTCAGAATGTACATTGAACTTCGAACCCTTTTTATTTTCAATCGATTCTATCTGTTTGAGTCTTTTGAAAAACCTTATATTTTTTCTTGATTTTTTAATAAAAATTAAGTGGAGACTCTATTCTTTTGAAAAGTCGATTTCTCTTAAACCATAAGTTTAATCGATTTTTTGAAAACTCAGTCATTTTTATTTTATTTATATTTTCGAGTAAAATAGAAATGACAACTCTGCTGGGGACTTAATTAAGTTCTAACTATAAGATTTGACTATTTGACTAAGTGTTATTAATTGCTGAATTATTTATATGTGCTTAATATGTTTAAATTGTTATAACTGTCATTGCATGCATGGCATGACATACTCCGTCGAACGATATTTATTTTAATTTTTCATTTAAAGGACGATTATGCGAGCCGTAGTTGTTCGTTAACCAAATTATTCTCGGGGCACCGTGACGAATGTAGTTGGCTACTGGATAGTCAACGGTCGTTAACTGTCCCAGCCCAGGTAGTCTGCTTGGGTCACCAATCCACTATAAAGAAAGCCACTCTTAGTCAAACTAGGATAGAGCAAAATCAAATCCCTGAAATTTAGCGCATCGACCTAAGATGACCCAACACCCAAGGCGTGTTGGGCCCATTAGAAGCCCACCTTGTGTCGATTTGACTCGTTGGTCAATAAAAGACAATCATGCTTATGTGTTTAAATTTGAAGGATGTATACGTCATTTGGCAAAATATTATCTCTTGGGGTTGGGAGTTTAACAGTTTGTTCGAGTCAAAGAAGTATCAAGTTACTATTTCATCCAAAAGTGTGGACATTCGGAGATAATAAGAAATAAAAAAATAAGGACCGTCCATGGAAGCATAATTTAGGATTGTACCCCTGTGTGGGATTGATATTTTGTATCCCTTTTCCCCTATTATGTATCCTCATTTGGTTTATTCGCAAAATTTGTATAAATTTGGGTTTGTAGGCAATGAAATGTTTCAAATGACGTATACATTCTTCAAATAGTTAGGCCTACCCTTGGCACAAAAGGGTCACATATTTGTTTAGAATGCACAATAGTTGTTTATGTGTTATAACTGTTTGTCTGAATATGTTGCTTTATTTGGAGATATTCTAGCTCACTCTTCTTCAAATTATTTTTAGAACCCCTAAGCATAAATATCAAGTCACTATCAAAAGTGCGTCCAAATACTCTTCGAGTCTTTAGTTTCCCAAAAAAAATAAAAAAATAATATATATTCATTTTTTAAATCTTACCCTCATATCAGAAAAAGATTCATCGTCTCAAACTGAAAGAAATCCAAGTTGGTCGAACTACGTAGGACCTGAATTCTCCTTCGTGAGATACGTAGGCAATCTTTCAAAGCTCGGTCCCCATTTTGAGAAATTCTATCTCTCTGAACTCTTGCTATGAGATTTGAATTTCATCTCAATCGAAAATCAGAAGTATGTCAATGAAAGATGCAAAAAATCTTGGCTTGACTGAAGTCAATCTTTCTGTCACTAATTCCAAAGTTAAATAGACAAATTTTTGTCTATTAGCCTTTTTTTTCTATATTCGTAGGCTAGTCTATCTTCAAATGAAGCAACCCTTGTCTGTTTGCACCAATGTGTGATATCTTCCACTATTTATCACCTTCAGACCCTAACACGTTTACCTTTTGAGTAATTTTTCTTCTGTCAGGTGCTTAGAACTGATCTGTGTTGATAAGCTGGCTAGTCATCCTTATTTCACAAGATCTAAGGCCCCTAAAGATTCATTCCCCGACCAAAGTTTGCATAAAGGAAAGACAGTAATGGGTGATAACAATGACGAGATTAGCTTGACTGATGTTGTCATGGCTCAGCCCATCGCCACTGATCAAAATGAATTAATTATGCAGTTGATGCAACAGATTACCGAGATGAGGGTCGAAATGCAGAGAATGCAAGATCTACCTAATTCGATTTTTGCTTTTAATACTCCAGGAGATGGGAGACCTCCACTCTACTTTCCTCCTTCGAACGCGGAACAGGCTCAGAACCCTCCCTCCAATCCCGCTCAGAATCCCTCAACCATCGACCCAACCACCCCAAATCCCCATCATGCCTCTGTCTCTTACCAAGCGCCACCTCCTCCTCAAGGTATCAACCCCCAAACTTTCCCCCCTCATCAAAATGCCAACCCGCAAGCTTGCCCTCCCACTCAAAATCAAAATGTTAACAATCCCCAAACCTTCCCGCATCACCAAAATCAGCATACCAACCCATATACTTTCCCCCAAAATTACCAAGCCACTCAAAATACCCATAATCCTTCAATTGCTCCGCCATTGCCTCAAAATACTACTTTTCAAATTCTAATTCCGAATGAACCCTATGTCAACTGTTCAGAGCTTGATCACTATGAGGAACAAGAGAGAGAGTGGAGGTCAAAGGAAGAGGTAGCCAAGCTGAATATGAAAGAAGAGATCAGGAAAGCCATGAAGGAGCTGCACTATATTCCTGAAGTTGATGGGTTGAGTTATGAGGATTTGTGCATCCATCCGAATCTGGACCTCCCGGAAGGCTTTAAAGTGCCAAAATTTGACACTTTCGGAGGAACAGGAAATCCCTTGGCGCACCTGAGGGCCTACTGTGACCAGCTCGTGGGAGTTGGAAGGAATGAAGCTTTATTAATGCGGCTTTTTAGCCGAAGTTTGAATGGAGAAGCGTTGGAATGGTTTACCTCCCATGAGACAAAACAGTGGTCTAGCTGGAATGCACTAGCTAAAGATTTCATCGAACGGTTCGCATATAATGTGGAGATCGTTCCTGATCGCTATTCTTTGGAGAGAATTAAGCGGAAATCCATTGAAAGCTATCGTGAATATGCGTACAGGTGGAGGAAAGAGGCCGCCCGGGTTCGACTCACTATGTCTGAGAAGGAGATCGTCGAAGTTTTCATACGCATTCAAGAGCCAGAGTATTATGACAGGATAATGTTGCTCATTGGAGCAAAATTTGCGGAGATAGTCAAGGTAGGTGAGGCTATCGAAGATGGGATTAAAACTGGAAAGATCTCTCGTGTTGCCGCCCCAACTGAATCTTCAGGATTGCTGAAAAAGAAGAGAGAAGATGTGTCTTCTATTTCCTGTGCATCTGATGGAAAAGGACACCTAAAAATATCCTCACCTTACAAAGGTTATCCTCGAGCTCTACAAAGTTCATATCCAATTTGTTATACCCTATCAGGTTATCAAACTCCACCACTAAGTTACCAAATTTTACCTCCTAATTACCAAACTCCACCACCGAGTTACCAAATTTTACCTCCTAATTACCAAACTCCACTATCAAGTTACCAAATTTCACCTCTTGTTTACCAAATTCCACCTCCACATTACCAAAGTACTCATTCATATTGTTGACACCCAATTTTGGACCTCCACAATATAAATTAATCATCGAGCTTCCTAAATTCTAAACGAATTGATATGATTAGCTTTATAAGTTCAAAATAGTTTTCAAGTCATTTTAAGTAGTTTTGTCATTTTTACAAATTTTAAAATAATAAGTATGATGTTTCATATAATTATGTGTCTAATTAGTATATTTTATGAATGTTCGAAAATCGTATCAAAAGGATTTTAGTTTTATATAAACATTTGGTTATTTGGTTTAAATTAACCAATAGATTATATTTTGAGTTAATTAGTTTTTAATTAAGTTATTTTTTATATAATTATATGCCTAATTGGTATATCTTATGAATGTTCGAAAATTGTCTCAAAAGGATTTTAGCTTTATTTAAATATTTGGCTATTTAGTTGTTTATATTGTTAAATTAATTAGCTTATAATTAAGTTAATTATTTTATTTCGTTAAGATTAAGAAGCTCGTTAATTAATTAATATAAATATGTCTTGTTTTAATGATGACCGAATCCAGACCAATTTCGATTCGACCACAATTGAAACCTTTGTGGTTATTATTTAATTGCAAATTTCCCTTCTCCTATCTCAACACTTAATTCTATAGTTAGGCCAATTTCAGCCCAACTCCACTTATCTTACCAGCCCAACCTATTCCCAACAATACATACAATAGAACAGCAGCCCATCCCCTACAGCAATACAAACAAATTTCCAAATACCCAACCCATTCAATACAACAATACACATACCAAACTGACCCCACCCCTATACCTCTGGTCGTTCTTCTTCTTCCAGCAAAAATCAGAAACCCAGAACGTGGTACTGTTCCGACAACAGCGAATCATGCGAAATCGTCCTCGCACATATTGGGATTAAGCCACGTGGCACGGCGAGGACGGGAGATCGATCCCAAACGTTGATTTCGCCCTTTCCTCTTTAGGAATGGACAGAAATCACAGAAGATGTTTGGTTGATTTGGTGAAAGACTTTTTGAATTTGAAATTCGAATAGAGCCATTGATTTTATTGGAATTTCGTCCCCTTTCCCCCCCCAAAAAATCCGAACCCGAGTTTTCTTTTATATATTCCTCTTTATTCATTGTAAGGGGGGCGGGGGGATTTTTTTTTTGGAGTTGGAAAATTTTAGGAAAAGAGTTGAGGAAAGTAGGAAGAAATATCGGAACCAATTAGCCTTAGAGCCGAAAGCACTAAAATTTCCAACTACTGCTATAGACAAGTAGTTAAAATAATATCTCGAAGCCATAAAGATCGAGAATCTAGACCCTTGTTTAGTTCTTGTTCTCATTCGCTCTGTTTTGTTCGTTAGAGTTCTCGAAGTCGCATTCCGGTGGTGAAGTCGTCCCCAGCTCATCTTGTCTCATCTCGCTGCCTCCAAAAAGGTAATTTTATTTTGACCTTAGCTCGTTTTAGCCGACGTTTGTTTGTAATCTGAAGTTTACCGTTACTTCTTGTTTTTTCCTTGCTTGAACGCTTCTCTTCGTATTTGGTTTACTGTTGATACTTAGTGATAGGTCGTCTTGGTTCGAGTTGGTTTATTGTAGCTGCTGAAGCGTAGAACATGTCTTTATGTGCGGTTCATGCTCCGAATGCCTTTGATTAATAGTCTGATTTCCTCTTTTCTGTTTTAATGTCTAGTAGCTCGTTTCCTTCTTGTTCTTTTTTCTCGTTTAGATGATTCAACTTGTTAGGTTGATTGAAATGCCATATGTTGTTCTTGGTTTGATTCCCATGTCTACCTATGCTGTAGTTTGAGTTTCGAGGGTTAGTAGCTTTACGTCTTCCTTGCAAACTTACTGATAGTTAATTTAATTAAGATTTGTCCTCCATTTTATTGCCTCTTGCTTAGTTTGGTTCCTCTGTTCCCAATTTGTTACCATTGAAAGGGTTACTAAATTGTTTACTGACATACGTATGAAAATTTGATCCCTTTTGCTTTAGTTTTGAGCATGAGAATTTTATTTTAGGCAATTAGTTCTTATATCATGTGAATAGTTTCTGTTTGTGTATCATATTTTGTGCATCTGTTAAGTTTTACCCATTCATTTGTATGTTTGTTCCACTTAATGTGAATTTGATGAGTTAAGGATATGTTGAAGTTCAAATTTGTTTTGCGTAATCGTTTGAATCTCCTTTGAAGTCCAATCTAAAGAAAATTTTTGTTGTTTTAATTCTTGTTTCGCTGCCTACGCTCACGAGAAAATCTAAGTTGTTCATGCCACCAATTTGAGTTTAAAGTGCTTAGTAGTAATATTTTATTTTATTATTATTAATGTGTCTCTTATTAATAGATTATGAGAAGTATTAGGCTATGTCCCCATTTATTCATTCATGCCTAGTTGTTAACTGATCACCTCTGCAACATCTACTTATACTCATTAAATGTTCATCACATGGGGGTTCTGTCCATTCGTTAAAACCTATACGGTAGTATTGGTTTAGCTGTGAAAATGTGCTTTGTTTTTTTTTTTCTCTTAATTGGAGTGGCCCTACCTTTCAAAATCAATTGGATTACTTGATGATTAACTCCGTGATTTGTCCCATCTAATCCCCTTACTTGCGATTCAAATATTACGCTAAGATGTTGAATTATATCCTATGCTAATTCCTTTTTCCCTTGCTTTGCTTATTTGCATGTGAAATCTGCCCGAGTTCTATGGACCTACTCCTTGCATTTCCCTTTGGGCCATGGAGGCCCAATTCTATATTTTATCCGAGTCAATCGATCATTAAAAATTGACGAGCAGGTCCCAGAGTTGGAAGAGTATGAAGCAGATCGGAAATTTGAAAAGATTGGGCCAAAGGCCCACTCTTTATTTCAAAATTGTATTCTGTCACTTTTGGGCCTAAGCCCACTTATTTGCTATACGTGTTAGTTCTTAGGACAGGTACATGGGCCCAAGTATTGGTCCAGACGAACAGAAAAACCAAACTTGGGCCCAAGTCTCTTTCCCCTTTACTTTTATTGTGTTTACTTACTTGTTAATACGTGCCATTAGTCTTAAGGTTGAAAAATTCAAAACCCCCAAAAGACACCCATTTTGAATTAATTACTTAACTAAATTATTCATCTTTACTTGGCTCAAAAAATAAATAAATAAGTTTACAAAAATATTTCACTTGAATAATATTTTAATATTTTTCTCTTAAAAGGGTCCTAACTATAAAAGTAGTTCACTTTGCAATTCAAGATAAGTTGAAATATTTAACCAAATAATTAATTGCCGGATAACCGCATATTAGCGGGCATTTCGGGTGCTTTCAATCCCTTCCTGAAATGCTAATATGAGCCCCGAACCCCTTTAAATATTTTCACTAGATTCCTGTTTTAATCTTTTGAAAAAGTAGTTTTCTTGATTTTTCTTAAAAATTAAGTGGCGACTCTAAACCAGTCCAAATATATTTTTCTAATAAAACAGAATGGCGACTCCGCTGGGGATTTGAATGGTTCTAACCTTAAGATTAATTATTTGGCTATGTGTTTAAACTGTCTACTTGTCTTATTTATCGTATATATTGAACTGTTGCATTCATGGCACCCGATTCCGTCAAATAACAAATAGATTGCATTAGGACAAAGGCGGTTACGTGGCTTACCACGGCTGTCCTTCAGAAAAATACAAGTTGAATTCTTTTGAAGTGATAAACGAATAGTTGGCTTGCGGTCATCCAACGTCGTTTATTAATCTTCACCTCGTTGTTTGTCCGACTCGGGTAACCGTCATTTCTAAACCAATTCTAGTCAACCTAGAGTAGAGCGAAACCAAATCCAAATCTAAGCATTAGCCTAAGACGGCTTAATACCCAAGGTGTATTAAGTCCATTAGTAAAACCGCCAAAAATCATGTCCAAGGTCCACGACCTAACGACATATCATATTATTTGACATTTGAAAGATGTATGTGTGGAAACCTAATTGTTGCCTATTTGGGGGAGGGAATCTTAATCGTGCTCTATTTTGTAGGTATGGATCTATTTCCTAAATTCGACATGGTAGTGGAAGCCCCGGTTCTACTCAAAATGTGGTACAACGACCTCACTGCGGTTCACAAAAGGGCCCTCAACAAATATATAGGGGCCTTAACAGAACTCATTAACATGGTTGGGTGGCCCGAGCTAATTGAAATCCTCACAGGTTATTGGGACAACGAGAAAATGGTGTTCCGATTTGGAACCATGGAAATTACCCCGACAATTGAGGAAATTCGAGACGGGATAGACACAGTCGGTACAGGGCTTGAAAGAAGGGTGAGAAAACAGGAAAGAATCTTAATCCCTAACAAGCCTACCCTCGAGGA
>JAJOOS010014094.1:0-18525 GCA_029582725.1 Solanum chiquidenum
AGATATTTTATGTATATATTTTCTAAAATTTGTATATTATTATATTCTTGCACCCGTGCTATAAGAAGTCTATCTGGTCCACATGGTTAAATATTGAGTTTTTTACCTTGAGGATGAAGAATCAATTCTCACTTAATACATTTTTCTTGATGCATCCATGTTCGGATCAATTCCCACTTAATACATTTTTCTGGGTGCACCCATGTTTGAAAAATCCTAGATTCGCCTCTGCCTATGGGGTAGAGAAGTATCCAATGGAATAGTGGAGGAACGCATAAGCTGGTGCGGACAACACTTTCATAAAAGAAAGAAAAAATTGTGTTATTTTATTGTCACATCACATGATACTGAAAGTATTATTTTCTTTAGAGGCGCCCACAATTTTATTTCTTTAAGAGACTTTTTGAAACTTTTCTCAGTAGTTTTCTTGGAGTAGTTATTCTCCTCAGTTTCCTTATGTTTGTTTTAATAGAAGTTGACGTTATGTTTGAAATGAAGGGACGTAGAAGAAAAGAGAAGGAAAAGAGGCAAATGATTTGTGTAGTTTTGTGTTTAAATGGAAACAACCTCTTTACACCACAAAGGTATGGAGTGGAGGGGTATGGTCAACATACATTGTACCTTCCCTAAACGATCCCACTTGTGAGATTACACTGGGTATGTTGTTGTTGTGTTTCAAAAGAATCATGCTTCCCACTCCTTTCTTCTCTTTCCTCTCCAGTTTAAATGAATATACCCTTGAGTTTCACAAACCAGTAATATTTATGGTTGATCTGGTATGAGATAACTTGCAGATGTGTAGTTTGGGAGAGCACATAGTTATAAAAGTATTGTTTATAAATTATATTTTTTTGATGATTTCCACTATGCAATATATTTTTTTATGTTCTCTTTTCATTTTGTGGTTTCATTTTATTCTTGTAGTTTTTGATGTGCTTCTTTCTTTGCATTTCCAAAAATAAAATAAAAAATCACGTGCTGCTTACTTGAGAAGTCAAGTTTGTTTGCCTTACTTTTTTCTGTCATGCTAAAGCTTCTTTTCATTGCCCTATAACCATGTTTGTAATTTGTCAAATACTTTGCAGATACGTTCAGTGTCAGGTCTGATGTTTTTGCCTTTGGTGTTTTACTCTTAAATTTTATAAGCAAAAGAGTTGTCGAGTATGGAAACCCCTTAGATAGGGCACTTGATTTATGGGCCTTGAAAGAGTTCAAGCCTGGGTGTTCACTTGTCCACCAAAGTCTTGTGGGTGATCCAGGTTTTGATCCTCTTGATGGAGCTGCAATCACAGAACTTGCAAAACAGTGTGTAGAAGAGCAACCCAAGAAACGGCCAAACATGAAAGAAGTTGTTGCTCGTCTGGAGGGTTTACGTGTTGTGCAGGAGCATGGTGAAGAAATTAATGTGCATCCTTGATAGTTGGGTAGTTTTATTTCACTTGACTTGAGTTCACTGGATTTGTAGTAGCAAGGTTTGCTATCACGTTTTTTGATCTCTTATGCTAGCTTTATTAACTAAACATCATATGATTGTCCATAGAAGGCATTTTGAACTCTCTTTCTTCAACATGGTCAGATTTCAAAGTAGCACGCAATCTTGTTAATTTTGATCCGATCCGTTCATATGCCGCTTCTAGAGTAAATCAACCAAATGTATGGGACAAGCCAAAAGAACCAAACTCTTTTGACTCACAATATTTGTGGAGTGAATAAGGGGTAATTGCCAAGCTTAGATTTTTAAAAGTTTAACTAGTGAGGATAGTTTAGTAAAATAAATATTTTCTTTTATCTCACAGACATCTCAAAATGAAACGTAGATAGAATGAATATTGTGAGTATTAATTTCTCTCCTATTATTGCTTGAACTTAATATTTTTTTCATAATATTTATGTTCGTGAATTATTTGTTACTTAAGGGTTAAAATATAGATAATTTTAAAAAAATAAAAAAATAATGTATATTCATATAACTAGCGCACAATCACCCCTCCTTATTGACATGTCAAGAAGTTTCATTCAAATATGACTTTACTGATATCTAAAGTATGGCTAAAGTACTCTTAGTGAAATCAAGAGAAAATTTACAAGGCACGTGTGCTTAAAATCAATGCTAATAAAAAACTCAAGAACTGAAATTATAGATTTTTTTTTGCAGAACTGAGACCTGAAATACAACAGAGAGAAAAATTACAGAGCTGAAAAAAAGCTCAAGAAAACTGCGAAGAAGAAGAGAAAAATAACTAGAGCACATCTAAGAAGTGAAGAAAGTAGAAAAAACATGAGAAGAAAAAGTAGTAGCAAATTTACTTTCACTAGTCACAGCAGTGGAAGAGAAGAAGAAGCAATAGCAAACTTACTTTTACTAGTCGCAGCAGTCGAAGAGAAGTTGCAACAAGTCACAGCAGTTGAAAGATAACTTTGAAGTTGTAAACAATACTATTATGTGCACTTAAAAGCAATGCTATAAAAAGCTCAACAACTATAGAAAAAAATTAATAAAGATTTTGATATCTTTCCCAATATCACTAATCTCTTAAAAGAGGTAACCACAGATTTTTCGTTGCTATATCTGTCTTTCAAAATTAATTCAATTTGCCGTAACCCTTCTGTTGTTAAATCGGTAGGGAATACTAAGGTGCTAATTATTCGCGCTGATAAATAGGAATACGTATTTCATCGACAATCCGTCGTTATATTGATAATTGATAAACCGAAAATTTACTTGTTATATTCACAACCTACTTAATTTATCGCTAAACACTGATTTTTTAGGAGTGGGTCTCAAATTAGCGAATTAAAATGAGGTGAGTTAATAAATGGTGGTTTATTGACTTACTCAAAAATTACTTACACTAAAATAGGCTAAAGACGGGTTAAGACCCAACCTGATCAATACATTTAATCTTGTGATTTGAAATCATGAGATAAAATCTCAAATTCTTCCAACAGCTTGATTTGACAATTTCAAAAGTTACTCAATTTTATTTATTTTTTAAAATCTGATTCCCATTCCCTAAATTCCGCGTCTCCAGTAATTGCCATTGTTGTAAGTGGACCGGAAAAGAATCATGCCTCGCCGGTGGGCTGCTGGTCGGTATCTTCGATCTCTATCTACTTATCTTAATGTATTTGCTTTTCTAGGGGTTTTCTTTCAAAGAATAATTGTTAGTTTAATTTGGTGGTATCTTTGATCGTCTGTATATAGAATTACATTTCTATTTTTTGATTGTTTGCAATTTTATTTTTATTTTCAATCTTTTATTTAAACATGGACGAAGCTTTTTGGATACTGAGAGCCTGTTTGGATTGATTTAAAAAAAATAGCTTTTAAGTAAAAAATAAAAAGTCAAACTGAAATGACAAAAAAATAAAAAGTAGGGGAGACCTACTTTTGGTTTCTGATTTATTTTAAGTCATTTTTACCTTGTTAAACACTTCGTAACTTATTTTAAGTTATTTTTTATATTTGTCAAACACTTCCAGAAGTAAAAAACATTTGACAAACTTTTAAGCCAATCCAAACAGTAACTCTCAATAGCTACTTTGGCAAGGATTGCAATTATATACAATCTGATTTGATCTAAGAATATACCATACATAGTATGTAGTTAAGATGATATAGTATTGTTGTTTCTAACAGAGTTCTCGCTTGTTTATGTACAGGATTCACTACTTTATTAACAGAATGTTTCTGTCTGCCTT
Source organism: Solanum chiquidenum (assembly GCA_029582725.1). Taxonomy (NCBI): domain Eukaryota; kingdom Viridiplantae; phylum Streptophyta; class Magnoliopsida; order Solanales; family Solanaceae; genus Solanum; species Solanum chiquidenum. Next base: position 3,703 of record JAJOOS010014094.1, read on the forward strand.
TCAGACAAAAGAAATGCCCCGCTGAGAGTGATGATGAGGATTTCATAATGGAGCATGATCATCATGTTCTCACACCAGAGGATCTGAACCAGTTTACCAGTCAATTTTGTTTCGAAAATCTTGTTGCAGTCACAGAGTTAGGAAAGCTTTATCGTGGGAAGATGCACATTGGTTCTGATGTCAAGGATGTCGCTGTCAAGATTATATATGATAATAAAAACGTGTATCACTATACAGGCGACGACACAGTACTGGAAAGATTTGAGGTCTGTGTTTGTGCAAGCTCATTCTCTTGTTTCCTTACCTTAACCAACTGTTTTCTTTGTTTAGAATGAACTGAAAATTTTGCAAGCTTCAAGGATTAGGGGCAATCCCAACATAGTGAAAGTGATTGGATATTGTCGCGGGGAAGAAACCCTGGGGATCGTTTATGATCTAAATCCACATGATACATTGGAGAACTTAATTACTCGAGGTGCACTTCTACTCTTTACTCATCTTTTATGCAGATTAAATAAAATCTCATCTATTTTCTGCTGTTAAGTACATTTGCTGTAGCTATATTTGGGTTCTTTGAGCAAAGTAACTGTAGTCGTATAACATAAGGCAAAGTAGCTATTACCGGAATACAAATGTGATATGCAGTGAATCTCCTTATCTGAGAGGAGAGATGTTGACATTCCAATTACTGTTCAGGTGACTTCAATTGGATGCAGAGGGTTAAGATAGCCCTTACATTAGCTCGCTTGCTTAATTATCTGCATGATAGGAAATACCTCATTCGCAACTTTGCTCCATATCACATTGTGGTTGACCAGGTACATTTTGTTGTTCAATATTTTTGGTTGTCAAGATTAATTCTATTATGCTGAAGATATTTTTTGTTTCATATCTCCAGGATTTCACACCAATTATGTATGAATTTGGTCTGTTAGTTGGAGGGGTTCTACGTAATAAAATCAGTGCATCGGATTTTAGATTGGCTCCATATGGCTACATTGATGGATCCCTCGTTACACATGGTCCTGGTATATATATATGATTCTAGTTCTTTTCTTTTGTTTCCATTAAATATAACACTAGCGAATTAATGTTACTTTCATTGTTGCATCAAATGGTGTGGTGGACAGAGTCCTACCTGGTACTTGGTATAGTAGACAAGTACCCAGTGAAATAGTGGAGGAACAATGGTACAGACAACACCGTCATAAAAAAAATGCTGTCATTGTCACATGATACTGAAAGTAATATCTGCCCACAATTTTATTTCCTTAGAAGTTTTTGGAGACATTTGTAGCTGTTGTTCTCCTCAATTTCCTTATTTTTGTTTTAATAGAAGTTGATGTTATGTTTGAAATGAAGGGATGTGGAAGAAAATAGAAGGAAAAGAGGCAATTGATATGTATAGTATTGTGTTTAAAATGAATGTGTCATTGGTTGTGTCTAACTCGCCACTTTGTTGCCATTATTATTTTTTCTTTCTAGCCTGTTTTGTAACTTGTCACATACTTTGCAGATACGTTTACTGTCAAGTCTGATGTCTTTGCCTTTGGTATTTTGCTCGTAAATTTGATAAGCAGAAGAGTTGTTGTGGATACAAGAGATCGAGACGATGCAATTAATATGTGGGTTTTGAGAGAGTTCAAGTCCGGACGTTCAGTTGTCCACCAAAATCTTGTGGGTGATCAAGGTTTTGATCCTCTCGATGGAACTATAATCACACAACTTGCAATACAGTGTATAGAAGATAAACCAAAGAAACGGCCAAATATGAAAGAAGTTATTGAGTGTATGGAGACCTTACGTGTTGTGCAGGAGCATGACAAACAAAGTTAATTCCTTCTATAGAAACAACTCTAATCAGGAGAGCAGTTAGATAGATGGATAGTTTTATTTCATTTGAGTTTACTGAATTTGTAGTAAGGTTTGCTGTTGGGTTTTTTTTTATCTCGTTTTTTAGCTTTATTAATTAAACATCATATATGATTGTCGCTAAAATGTATTAAAAAACTTCACCTCAAATGTTTAATTTTGTATGAATATCATTAAGTAACTTTCACGCAAAAGTGTGTGCTTCTGAAATTTTAGTAAATTTTAACACATGTATGTATAATTGAGAACAAACATATATGAAAAAAATAATGAGAAACTTACAGAAATGACTATAGTTTAAGGGTTTATGTAATTGAATAGCTATAATTATGTTAATTACACTATGTAGCTATAATTATGTTAATTACATTATGTAGCTATAATTATGGTGGCTATCCGATTGTATTCGTTATATAAAAGGTAAGTTTTTAGTATATACTTGTATACAATTACAATTATAATCACCAATTAAGGTGTTTTTTGTTTTTAAAATGGCAAGCACTTAAATTACATTCGTTGAACTCACAAACTTCCATTATTAAACTACCATCCAAACTTTCCATTATAATAAAGTACGGATGTATACACCAAATCATGTATCCTTAAAATTATCAAATTGCACCTAAGCTTTTCCTTCAAATCATGAGATGTGTAGTAATTTGTATGTATTTGCATGTGTTGATTCAATAGAACGATTTAATACATACTATCTGTTTTTCTAATACATATTTATCAAAATGTATGAATTTAATTATCGTATACTAGATAGATACTTGACAGGAAATTGAGAACTGCTATATTATGTATACATTTAGCAAATGGAAACTAAAAAAATACATAGAATACTAACAATTTGATTAAACATATATTAAATACAATTATTGTACCAATGAATACAACTATTAAATATACATATATGGAATACAATGAAAAAAATATTTATTGTTGATATCAAAATATTCATATATCAAAATTTGTGGAATAGATGAAGCTTTTTTTATACTGGTAATGAAGTCTAGGCGTGTGGAGAGTGTTAAAAAGCCCCACATCGAAAAATGGATGAAAATTTATCTATTTTTATAAAAAATATTTTAGAACTTTGAATTAAATTACTTGATTATTCTTATAAATAAATTATTATTTTTACAACTATATCTAAGGTTATGTTAATGGTTGTTACATTAGCTTGAGATTGTTGTTTTATTTTAAAATGTAAGACCAACAAACCATGTAATATTCAGGTTTGATCTGATGTGAGATAACTTGCAGATATGTAATCAGGGAGAGCTTAAAGTTATTGAAGTATAATTTACATATTATATATATATTTTTCTTTTTGTTGATTCCAGTATGCAATATTTTTTTTATGTTTCTTTTCGTTTAGTGGTTTCATTTTATTCTTGTAGCTTTTAATGTACTACTATATTTGTATTTTCAAAAATAAAATAAAATCATAGTTTTTGATGTACTACTTTATTTGTATTTTCAAAAATAAAATAAAATCATACTTTGTTTGCTGAAGCTTCTTTTCGATTGTTCTATAATTGAATTAATGGTAAGAAACTTGTCGTTCGCGCTCCACTAAGTGTATAGATTGAGATCCAGTGGAATTGCCGTAAAGTTCTCGAGTTAAGTGATGCTCAGAATTGAGGAAGTGATCTTATTGGTATTCGGAATGGAATCTATCTCGAAGGAATCCCATCTCTCTTCCAATAGAACATGAAGTATAATAGAAGGTGCCGTAGGTTTCTTGGAGTTGTTGTTCTCCTACGTTTCCTTATGTTTGTTTTAATAGAAGTTCATGGTTATGTTTGAAATGAAGGGACGTGGAAGAAAAGAGAAGGAAATGAGGCAATTGATATGTATAGTATTGTGTTTAAGTTGAATGCTTCATTGGTTGTGTCTACCTCTCCACTTTGTTGCTATTTTATTTTTTTCTAGTATGTTTGTAATTCATCGAATATTTTGCAGATACGTTTACTGTCAGATTTGATATCTTTGCCTTTGATATTTTGCTCGTTAATTTGATAAGCAGAAGAGTTGTTGTTGTGAATATAAGAGATCGAGACGATGCAATTAATATGTGAGTTTTGAGAAAGTTCAAGTCTGGGTGTTCAGTTGTCCACTAAAGTCTTGTGGGTGATCCAAGTTTTGATCCTCTCGATGGAACTATAATCACACAACTTGCAATATAGCGTATAGAAGTTATTGAGTGCATGTAGACCTTACGTGCAGGAGCATGACAAAGAAGTTAATTCCTTTTATAGAAACAACTCTAATGAGGAAAGCAGTTAGATAGTTGGATAGTTTTATTTTACTTGAGTTTACTAAATTTGTAGTAAGGTTTGCTATTAGATTTTTTAATCTTTTTTTTCCAGCTTTTTTAATTAAAGGACAAACTACTTTATTAGACATACATCACTACAATATATACTAATTTTATCTTTACTTTTAAATAATTACATATATTACCACTTTTAATATTTTATACCATATATTATTGAAGATACAATCAATAGATGTATCCTTTAAAACTAGGATTAATTAATTATCTTTACATTTAAACTCCAAAATTAAAGTTTTAATTAAAAACAAATATCTTCCTCTCATAGAGTATGAGTTAGGGTAAAACTCAAACTCTAACTTTTCCTCTTCCTCTTCCCTTGAAGAGTCAAAATTTACTGAAGAAACTCTCCATTAAAATGGATACTCTACAGTTTGCCAACACACACATCAAATTCTTAGCCATTGATTTTCTCACTCTCAAACCAATTTCCCACAAATCCACCATTTTTTCTCGCAAGGGGAGACACCTCTCGCGCACAGAGACAATGGGTATCATTGTAAGCAGAGATTTCAAGCCCAATAGATTTATCAAATTCGACATTGACGATAGTATCAGTTGAATACCTTGTATACTATAGATCAACCAAGAAACTTCGCATCACTTCTCCCGTCGGATCTAGGCACAGTGAGCAACACCGAGGAAGTGAGATGCCCTGACTAGTCACGAACGTAATCGAAAAGTTTCAATAAGCGGAAATTTATGCATGCATTTGACACATTATTAATGTATCTGATACATTATTGAGATACGATTATATGCATCTAGTTTTTATCAGTGTATCTTTTTAAGTATGTATGTATATAATGAATAAATTGGAGATTTACGGATTATTAAAAATTTACGCATGTATTTGATACAATTTGTTATGTCATGTATCCGAGTCTTGTCATATATATATGGTCTTCTATCATGTATCTTAATATTATCATATGTATTTGTTGTGTTATTACAATGTATCTAACTATTATCATATTTATCTTAGATACACATTTTTTTGGATATAACGTATGAAATTGATACTTGATACATCAAATTATACGTATAAAAGATACATGAAATAATATTAGATCATATAAATAGATACACGAAATTAATATTAGATCATATAAATAGATACATAAAATTAATACTAGATACTTCTATGATACATATGAATGTACTTATATGATAATCATGTATCTAAGTGTTTAGTTGGTTGGATACATTATATATTGATAATGAATACATCAAATTAATGAATTTATTATTTTAAGAGTAATAAAATGAATCTAATCAAATTACATGACCAATATATACATGTTTTTGTCTTTTATTAATAATATAATAAAATGAAATTAATTAAATATATATATAATCCTTGATTTTGCCTTATATTAAGGGATTTAATTAATTTAAATTTTCAAAATTAATTGTCCATGTATTTTGAAAATCCTCAATAACTCCTCTAATTAAGGAAATTTCTTACAACCAATTAATTTAAATAAATAAAATATGTATCTCGATTTTAAAATTCGACAGATACATGTATCTCGCGGATTCAGACTCATGTATCCAAAGCACGAAATATGATAGAGGAAGTAATATTTGAAACTATCGGGAATCTTAGTAATTAGGACCTAAACTAATGGAATTTATGCAGTTTGTCATTAATTAAACATCATATGATTATCGCTAAAAAGGTATTTTGAACTCTCTTTCTTCAATATGGTTTGATTTCAAAGTAGTATGCAATCTAGTTAATTTTTCCACTCCTAGTTAAGAGCATTTTGACCCACCAAAATTTATGCCTACCTATTCATAAATTCCCTCTAGAGTAAATCAACCAAATGTCTGGGATAAACTAAATTTAGCCCTACCTATTAATTTATTACTGAATTTATTTAGATTATTGAACTAGGATCTTTCAATTGAGTACATGCACGTGACAAAGTGTTTTTATCAAAAACTTTCACCTCAAATATTTAGAAGAATTTCCCCCCATGTTAATTATGAGTCACATTAAACAATAGAGAAAATCTCATAAATAGCAAAAAGATTAAATTATTAGTATCCTTAGCTACAGTTTGCTTAATTACGCTTCATACCTATAGTTTCGTTTGTTATGAGTACTTTCGTTTGTATATATCACTTGCGAATATACAAACATGGTAAGTATATGCACATTCTGTATCTATACATTTAGGAATTTTTTAAAACTCCGTTTGTATATTTCGCTTGCCAATATATAAACATGGTAATTTATTACGATTTTTCTTTAACATATACAAATCAAATGTATCAACAAATCATATACAAATAGCTAGAGTAAGCATATACAAATCCTGATTTTATACAATCAGATACAAATTTTGGATTTATACAATTAGGAACTGAATCATAAATAGTAAAATTTAAGAATAACCGTAGCCGCGAATCATAAAAATCCGAAACTATAGCTAAATTAAATAATATACTATAAATGTTATTTCGCCTATTTTTTCTATCTTTTATAAGGACTTGGACCCAAGAATTTTCTCATCTTGCTTCAACTGGACTGGGCCGCGCTTGAAAATTATGTTGGGCTCAACGCAGAATATGTTACGACGGGAGAGTGAAGTCCATTGGAAAAAGATTGGTAACAAATATTAAGACTAATTAGTAGTTACACTCAATATTGGAATTTAAACAAATATTGATGAAAGCAGTTTCATGACTTTATTCTTAAAATATACATCTAGTCAGATTTAAGTCAGATTTAGTTTTAGGCCACAAATTTTATTGAGCCGCTTTTGATAACAGCTAGCATATCCTTTGCTTCGTATTAAAGATATTCTTGCTTAAACAAAACTCTTATGGGGTTCTCCTCTTTCTTGTCTCACTAGTTTAATTCCCATGCAATACCACCTATATATATTTATTTATATATATATATTTTCAATACTCCCTATCTATTTCTTCATCCTCAAATCTTGATATAATCTCCAAGAAAAAAATGAATCATTTCTCTAGATTTATTTTCTTGGCCACTTATTTTATTTACTTATCTCATATTGCATTAGCTTCTATTGTTTCTACAGGAGATTATAATAAGGATTTCTACGTAACATATTCACCTAACCATATAAATACTTCTGCTGATGGCCGTACAAGAAGCTTGATATTTGACAAGGAATCTGGTAATTATTAATTAATTAATAAATTCAAATATTTATTTATTTTGGCTATGAACACAATGTTAATCAGGTACAGAGATTGCTTCAAAGGATATGTACTTATTTGGTCAATTCGACATGAAAATTAAGTTGATACCAGGAAATTCAGCAGGCACTGTTGTGGCATTTTATGTAAGCATAAAAAAGAAAGACGATTAATTATCAAATATTTCTTTGAAATTTTGATGAATTTGGAACTATATATGTATATATGCAGTTAGCTTCGGGTCAACCAAATCGCGATGAGATAGATTTTGAATTTCTGGGGAATGTAGCTGGAAAACCTTATACTCTTCAAACAAATGTTTATGTTGATGGATTCGACGATAGAGAACAACGAATCAATTTGTGGTTTGATCCAACACAAGACTACCACACTTATTCTATTCTATGGAACCTTCACCAAATTGTGTAAGTCATTTGATCTTTTAAATTCTTATCACTGAAATCATCAAAGAAATTGATGGTCTAAAACCAAATTTTAATAAGAGTACTTCTTAAATATATCCAATAAAAGTACAACAATTTATGTGTGCATCTCATATGCGTCATAGGTGCATTTTGTGCATCACACGTGCAACTCATTTTCGATTTTTGGGCAGGTTCATGGTAGATTGGGTACCTATTAGAACATACCGAAACCATGCAGATAAAGGAGCTAGATATCCTCATTGGCAGCCAATGGAACTCAAAATGAGCATATGGAATGGAGAAGCTTGGGCAACAGATGGTGGAAAAACAAAAATTGATTGGTCAAAAGCACCCTTTGTGGCCACATTGGGAAATTACAAAATTGATGCTTGTATTTGGAAAGGGAATGCAAGATTTTGCAGAGTAGAAAGTGAAAATCATTGGTGGAATAAGGGGCAATCTAGTACTTTGACATGGACACAAAGAAGATTGTTTAAATGGGTTAGAAAGTATCATTTGACATATGATTATTGTATGGATAATCAACGGTTCCAAAATAATATGCCCATAGAGTGCTCTCTTCCAAAGTATTAATCAAAATGTACGAGCTACGTTAAATCAATCGATTTATTTTTATGGGCTAAATTTAACGTTGTGACAATGCATAATAAGGACAAATTATTTTCTTTTTTCACTTTATGTACTCTTATGTTTGTTCTTTGTATTAAATCAAAAAGTTTATGAAGGTCCTTGGATCAAAGTATCTTTATCCTACAAAGCAAAGTGATGATTTTTACTTTTGATTAGGTACACCTTTTCCTAATTTCTTGTAATGCACACTTTCCTCTTTTCATCTTTATAAGTGATTTCAAGAATGTTTTTGTTGGCATCTAATGAAGGAATTTTTTTTTAAAATTTTTTTACTCTTTTTTGGGGGTGGGGTGCAACTAGCTTTATTAGTTTACATTATCGGCTATAAATTCACACACAGTTTTTTTTAAGATGTGGATTTTGTAATCGCAGAATTATATAACCTACTAAAACAAAATAGAATAACTTGATAATATAATATTTTTTTTACATTAACGATATGTATAACTTAAACTCAAAAAGTTATATTTTGATGCAACATGCCATCCTTAAGCGGAATGATCAAATATGTCATACATAAAACAATCTCAAACAACAAGTACAAGAAAATAATTCGGGTAATTTATTGGTGCAACAAAGCTAAAATGCAACGTAATTATATATAGAGACCATGCAAACCTCTATAAAGTAGGTAGCTTATTATTCATTTACTAGTTTCCTTATTTGATTATAAAACTTGATGTTAGTCAATATAATTAGTATGGGCGTTGACCAATGTAATTGCCTGGAGGATTATAGTTGCATATAACAAACCACCAGCCATTGGTACACTAAACTCGAGCACAACCAAGTTGAATCGAGTTTTTCCAGATAACTTGAGTATAAGTCGATATTCTTGTCCACCGGTGCAACTATTACTATTGTAGTCGTAGTACGGTTTCTCAGCCACCCACAAGTTAACAGCAGCAGTGCCGGTGAAAGAACCACTTCCCTTAGCAATATTTTCGCCGTAAGGACCATTGGAGTGAACAAGATTGCAATCACTAATTCTTTGATTCACATAAGTTTGTGCATAAGTTTCAAGAGTTGTGTTCCATGTTATTGCACTAACACCAGGTACTTAAGATCGAGCTGAATTATGAGTGTTCAGATAGTCTGTTTGGGAATTTTGGGCATCACAATAAGGTAAAACAAAGGCCAAAATAATGAAACAAATTACAACATTAGAAGATTTGAATAGTGCCATTTTTTGAAGAGGTAATGAGAAGGCATTGGATATGTTGGATATTTATAGGTGCAAAATGTGAGTATTTTGCTTCGTGAAATTAGGAATTTTGCATGTGCAAAGTGAAAAGAAGTTTGAGCATTTTAAAGCAACCTTTAAACATCTCCCTTGTAAGTGCATTAACCTTAAGAAACTATTTTAATTAAGTATTTAAACAATATATACATAAACAATGTAAAAGATATAAGTAGTAGTCAAATTTAGAGTTTTAAATCAGCTCATTAATAAAGTTAGTTTAGTAAAATATACAACTAATTAAAGCTTTTTCAAGGGTGTGTCAGGTCAACATGAGACAAGCAATATGAAACGAAAGAAGTAAATAACTGCAAGACGAAAATCATTTACAACCCTCAACTTTGGTTTAAAAATCAAACTCTCCCCTCAACTTTAAAAAAATAATCATTTTCCCCCATTACCCTTTTTATTCTTTCATCTATCTAACATCTTTTAATAGTATACTAATATTTTATTTTATTGTTAAAAGGAATATGTTGCAAGTAGCAGCTAGGGCACCATGCATGTATTGCGATAATTAATTATTTGGGTATCATAACCCCTTTACCAAAAGAAGTAATCACGTATTGCTTAAGTTTAGCTCTTTAGATTAATTAGACAAATAAATTTGAATTGGCCTCTACTCGATTTACTACAACCATTCATGTATTATCCGAACCACTAGCAAATTGATTAATTGTTTCACTCTTTTTTTTTAAAATATTATCCCATTACATTAGTTACAATGTCAAACAAATAGACATTCACAAGCATGATGCCAGTAATCATGCCACGAAAAAATTGGACTGTAACACGATAATTTCTTACTATATCATGGTAAAAGTACAAATAGTAAAGATAAAAAAGATAGACTTTTGTCGAAAAATTATATTGTATATATATGTAAATGATTTTTTTTTATGTATTGTTGCGATTACTAAACATAATTGGTCCAAAATAATTCTCGTCATTTTAGAAATTCAAGATTTAATTGATTATTAGTTTCTTTTACCTTTATTTAATAAATAAGAAGAGAGATTTATGTGGTGAGAGTAATAGTATTAACTATTAAATCGAGGTCAAGATATTAAATAAAGATAATTGATATAAGTCAATTTGGCTTTTTGGTTAAATGTTTTTTAAGAGGCACATTCAAAAGAAAAATATGATAAGTAAAATGAATTGTAGGGAGTTAATGTTTTTTAAAAGGCGCATTCAAAAGAAAAACATGATAAGTAAAATGAATTGAGGGGAGTACTTATAGTTTTATAAAATAAAATTACAATTGAATTGCTGTAATTTATCCCATTTTGCCCCTTATATTAAGAAGTTAACCAATACTGATACGTATCATAGAAATTATATATTTGATGATATATCAAACAAGTGATTATTCTACTAAATACTAATATCAATAAAATTATCTCAGCCTTATTCTCTTAAATAGGGTGTATGCTCATTGAAGAGAGATAAAAGTAAATTAGTTAAGATACTTGTTATCGGTTGATTTTTTTAAAGAGACGTTCGAAAGGAAATTGTGTCAAATAATGTGGGACGGGCAAACAAATATATTCAACAAAGAAGCAACTAATTAAATGATCCATATTTATTTATTTTCATATAAACTCCAGCATGCATATCATAGTACTACACTGGATTTATTTTCCTTAATTAAAACATGAAGCTTAATTTATTGAGACATCAGTTGGAAGTGCCAAATTGGAATCAAAGTCTGGTTGCTCTTCAACAAGGAATGGACGTTGACCGCTCATATTACCACGTGGATCATAATTGCAAGTTATAAAATACCACCCGTTGTTGCACCTGGCCCTAGCACAACCAACACGTACCGAGTTACGCCACACCACCTGAGTATAATGTCCACATACTCTACCAGCTTGACAATTAGAATTATAATTGTATCATTGCCTCTCATTGACCCACTGCTGCACGGCACCAGCCGCATTGAGCTGGGGAAATGCGGAGGCTAGGTTTTCGCCGTGAGGACCACCTGATGAATGCTGCATCCTGCAGTCCCCAGCTCTTTGATTAGCATAATTTTGGGCAAAGGTCGCTAGCCTATATTGTCCCATGTCATAGGCCCAACACCAACTTGTCTACGAGCTTCATTGTGAGCGTTAAGATAATCTTGGGGAGAATTTTGAGCTTTGAATATGAAAGGAAATATAGCAAAGGTAATTAAACAAACAACTAAGGCAATATTGGAATATTCCATTTTGTGTTTTGGTGAGAATTATGGAATAGTTAGGATGGGTTTAAATAGTGGAGAAAAATTGAATAGTCTGCAATTTTATGTAAATTAAAGAGTTAAATGGATTACTCTATTTTTAAAAATAAAATAAAATTAGTATGAGTCTATGAGATTACGTAGGTTGTGAATTAAAGACAAAGATTAACATGTCACATTATGCAACTATTCGCTAAAATGATAAGAGCCGCCTCAAGTCACTATTGACGTGATTCTTTGAACATTCATTTGTTTTAACTATTAAATTGTAACACTCTCCGTCCTAATTTTTGTCTCACTATTTAATCTGTCACTATTTATTTATTTATTTTAAAAAGAAAAAACAGAATACATTTTAATTATTTGTATAACTGTAAAAAAATTATTTTTAAGATAAAAGAAATAAGTTTTTGATGTTCTTTTTAGGATAATTTTAAAAAACGTCACATAATTGAGATAAAAAAGTTACAATTTCTCATTATCTTCTATGGATCGATGTCACTGATTTCCTCTCGTACTTAATTTTCCGTCGGAAGTAGTTGGAAAATAACATCTCACCTACTCATCGATCTCAATTTTACTCTTATATTAAAAATTACTCCACGTTACGGATACATTGGATAAATAATTCATTGACCAGTATATATCTTAAAATTATCCGGATCGGCCCACCCCACTATATAAGGGGCCGGCTGTCGGTTCGGACCTTACCAGGCCTGGACCATCAAATGAAGATATTTCACATCAAACGCAACAAACATCATTTTACTAGGACCATTAAAATAAGAAAACCTAAGCACGTGCCAACACATTACACATCTCCAAATCAAGATATACTTGCTTAGCTAAGTCAACTACAATGCGGAATTATGTATCCTAAATTGCAGCTCTATAAATGTGATTTTTTTTACGTAATATACTCTAAAGATGGTAAATGTGATTTCAAGGAAATCAGAACAAGAAAGAGAGAAAAGTCTTAATGAAAGGTACACCATTGGAAGCCCTTTTAGATCCCCTCAAGTGATTTTGCTTTCAAATAGGGCATGTTAAAACGTATGCGTGATTTGTGGTAGTCAATCATAATTTCTGTTTTTAATCCCTTAATTAACACACTAAACTGTTAATTACAGCTTTTAAATTAATGTATCCGGGCGCATAATAAAGTATCCGCAAGACACTAAAATAAGGGAAATTTTGTAATTTATAAAAAAGTAGGGATAGGAAGTAATTTGTTTATTATACTATGTGCTTTGTATAATTTTTACTATATTTTATTTTATTTCCATGATCTCATCTTTATTGTTATCTATTTATTTTCATAAATCCTTCAAGGTTAATGTAGGAATGACACAACGTGGGCTGCAATCAGATTCAATTGGGCATTTACTGCAATCTTATGTTTAATTGAGTTTTATGAAGTTTTTATTAGTAGTCATTTAATTAGTAGCAGAAATGAAATAAAAATGCAATTAAAAATAAAAAAAAACGTCGAAAAAATGAGAAAAAAGTTAAATCTAAATATTGGCCATAGAAAGGTGTCACATCACCTTTTTATATCCAACTTTATATTATTATATAGATTCGTTAAATTTGTGAAGATTCACTGTTTAAAGGATTAAAAGTGCACTTACAAATTAAATTAATCTGAAGTTAAATAAGGATACCCAAAAATCACAACTACAAAAAAATAGAATATATAAATTTTTGATGGACTAAAAATGCTTATGACAATGAAGAAGCATCAATTGCAACCTTTTATTAACTTGTTGAATGGAGGCATGAATTCATTCACATCACTACTCAATTTGTTCTCTATTTAATGTGACCTCTCTTTTTTTTCATTTTAGTTTGTTTAAAAAAGCTATGACTCATTTTTATATTTACAGTTATAAATAATACACTTTACCTAATCAAACTTCACCACATATATTGAAATGAAACGAATAGGTTGGAGGAGTAGTGAAGGTAAGATAGTACGGACAAAATATGTGTCTTAAGTAGGAATATCAAGAAAGTGTTTGTAGTCCAACGGTTAGGATAATTGCCTTCCAAGCAATAGACCCAGATTCAGACTCCCGGCAGACGCAATCATTATGCATTAATTTTTATTTATTGACACTTTCTTTCCGTATTTAGAACTAATAAATAGATAGAATAAATTTTAGTATTACTTTGTTATAGGCAACACAAACTAGTCTCTTTGCTTTTTTATTGCGATACTTTATCTCATTTGTTATCGGAAAATTATATTGTATATTTTTTAAAAAAAATTACTATATTTCTCAAATTATTTTTTATCAATTTAAAAATTATAAAACAATTAAATGTAATAAGAATCCTAACAAAATTAAGAAGTAGCTTATTTGTAGCAAAACAAGTACTGCCGTATCGAAGGAGTATTAGGAATCCTAATAAAAGTCAAAAAGTGCTTTATTTTTTTGGTTTTCCCTAAAGCTAGTTGTGCTAGGAAACAACTTGTTTATGAATTGAGTGATTATATAAAGAGAGGGATATATGTATGAATAAAAGATCATCATGGAGATGAACTTCTATTCATCAGTCAGGGCTCAAGAGAAGGCTCAAGAGAAGGACAAGAAATATTTGTCATCAATCACTTCCAAGGAACAAATTGATGTTAACGAGAAGGGCCGATATTGCTTGGCTCGCTGGGACGATTGGGGTTTTTTCATTGACATATTGGAATGTTTTATTTATAACATCAAATGCCATACCAAAATCATGCTCCCTTATTATTATCACTGCGATGACTGGATAACAGAGGTGCACAAGTGTGTTGTTTCCCCTTCAACACATGAATATTTTCCCTACGACGATCAATACTTATGCAACGTCTCCCTATTCTTTCGCGAAGAACCGTACTGTC
>JAJOOS010014097.1:0-19918 GCA_029582725.1 Solanum chiquidenum
TTATTTTTTAAAGTGATTTTAAAAGAAAGAAAACAAGAACATGGTTCTTATATAATAATTTAATTAAGAAGAAAATGTGTTTAAAAAGAAAAAAAATATACTTATTCGGAAAAGGACATTTTTGACCTATTTAGTAACTATAGGGGCATTTCTGGACCAAAGTATTGACTGCAAGGGCATTTTTGAACCAAAGTATTGATGACAAGGGCATTTTTTAGTCAAACTATAAACGGAGGGCATTTTTGTTTCTTTCACATAGTTTAAGGACATTTTTGACCCTTTTCCCTTTATTTTATAGTAGTATTCCACATCAGTGGGTCCTTCACTAATTCAAAATTTGAGTCAACAGCCCTCCGAATCTCGGAAATGTGTAACAAGATGATTTACTGGCTAGTTTCAAATATATACAATAAAATAATTTATTTATAATAACTATCGTCATGTTTTATTTATATAAAAATAATCAATTTATATTTTCTCCATCCAATAATAATTGTCTATTATACTAAAAATATTTGTTCAATTTAAAAAATTAGGAGATAATTTATATTTTGTGTCTATTTTGTTCTTGTTATTACTTATTATTCATATTTATCATCTAACACATTTATCAATTAGGTCAGGATGGGTCCTTGACTAATTCATAAATTGAGTCAACAGCCCTTCAAGTCTCGGAAATATCTTTTTTAATGAGCTAGTTTCAAATATATACAATAAAGTAATTTGTTCACAACAAATATAGTCATGTTTTATTGATAAAAATATATATTTAGCGGCAATTAAGTTATTGTCGTTAATTAATTGCCGCTAAAGATCATTCTTGATCTGGTAAGTTAGAATCAAAGAGTTGTCAAAGACATAATACGTCAATGTGTCCTTTAACTTGGTCTAGCTAACATTTGTGTCCTTCAATTTTAAATGGTACACAAATAAACAATTAAATTTATATAAAATTGAACAAGTAGGCAGACACATTCTATAAATTAACTAAAATGGAGATAGTGAAAAATAATGTAATGAATAGTATAAATGTTTACCCAAGGATTGCTTATAGTTGTATGGGCCGGACACAAAGAACCCAATGTAATCCTAATAGAATGGAAAATACAAAATAAATAAGGGCTGACAAACAGAGAAGAAGACAAACAGAGGGGTGACATACTCAAAGCGTAGAAAAGGGTTAATTAAGAAAGCCTATGAGCTTAGAGTGATGTGTGACACTGATGTTGCTCTACTCATGTTCTCTCCTACTGGTCGACTCACATCCTTCTCTCCGAAACAAAGATGCGACGTAGTTTCTTAAAATCATCATTCAATTAATAGTTATTATATTATTTCATGATCGACTCACACCCTTCTCTCCAAAACAAAGGTGCTACTTGGTTTATCAGATGATCATTCAATCAATATATTATACTTTTTAGTAGTGGTGAAAGTTTGATTCCCACCTTATATAATCCCTTTTCCAACTCCCAATTTATTTATAAACTCCGAATTAAATATATTTTCATTTTTTCTCTATTTTATTGGTAATCACTCACTTATATGAGTGCTAATTACGGTCTAATTAAACAGAAATGGAAATATGCTTTCTCATTTTTTAAACCTTTCTGAACACGAAAGAGGGAGATATGTACGCAATCAAATATATATATTTATCAAATTTGCTAAAAGATTAATTCCTCTTATCCTATTAATTTATATTGTTTGTGTTGTTAAATGTTACTCTACTAATATTTCTGTCTAGCAAGGGACTTTGGAAATTAAAAACATACTAAACGGTACATGTCTACAAACATATACGTAGTTCAAAGTTATGGCCTCATATTATATGGTCATAATATAAATAAAATATATGATTAATAATATTGATAATTTCCGTTGTCCTATAATAAAAAGTTCTTTTCTTCGATTTCCTTTTGCACGTCTTCAATAGGATATATACTACGCTACAGTTGACTGTTGACTAAGTATAAGTTCATTTAAATTTAATAGTTTTTAGGCTAATCTATATAAAAATAAATATAGTAGTTGATTCAAGAGTAACAAGAAATGAGTGATTAAACGACAAACAGATACAGACTATGAGAAACCTAAGGCATACTTTGTATTAAGATGATTAGAGGAAAACCCTCAAGGAGAGAAAATAGATCACATGTATGATAAGCAGAAACATCAATCTGGTAATTGCATTTCAAAATAGAAAACAGATGAAACACCATCAAGTGCACATCTCCACTTCCAACTATAAAATTGTAGGGTTCAAATCATCGACAGATTTTTCATGGGTAAGTTCTCCACCCATCCTAAATTCTTGAAATCAGAAACCCCCATCCTCCATCCCTCCCATCCTAAATTCTTGAAATCAGAAACCCCATCCCCATCCCTCCCATTTTCAATGATCAAGAAATCTTATAAGTTTCTGTAATTCCAAAAACATTTTTGTAATTTCCCACCCCTCATTTTCAGCAATCAAGAAATCTTATCACTAAAATAAAAAATCTCACTGAAGTACAAAATAATACCCAAAACAGAAATGAAGCAAGAAGTAAACAACAATAAAGATAGAAAACTCACAAAACTAATTCAACCAGCTAAGATTTTCAGTGTTGTTCACAAGTTTATTCCTAAATTCTTGAAATTGAAAACTCCCAACCCCCACTCTTTCCATTTTCCATCAAGAAATCTTACAAGTAAAACCAGAAATCACAGTAAAGCAAGAAAGAAACATCCTGAATTCTTGAAATCGAAAACCCCCATTTTCAAGGATAAAGAAATCTTACAATTAACAGAGAAAAATGAGTGGGTACATTCACTCTTTGACTCGATGCGGCTCCCCAATCCAGATTCAACTTCTTTAGCGCCCACATAGACTTATGCTCTAGCTCTACCGGCAAATGGCAAGCCTTCCCATATACAAGTTGGTAGGGGGACATACCTATGGTAGCCTTGCATGCGGTGCGAAATGCCCATAGAGAATCATCAAGCCTCCTTGACCAATCGGTTCTATTTTGCATTCACAGTCTTATCAAGAATTTGCTTGATCTCTCTGTTGGACACTTAAACTTGCCCACTAGACTGGGGAAGGTAAGGAGTGGCTACATTGTGACGGACTCCATATTTCTCTAGCAACGCCTTGAACAACTTATTACAAAAGTGGGAACCTCCATCGCTGATAATCGCCCTAGGTGTACCAAATCTGGAAAATATATTCTTTTTCAGGAATACAGTGACACTTTTACCTTCATTGTTTGAAAGCGCAATTGCTTCCACCCATTTCGACACATAGTCAACCGCAACAAGAATATACTTCATCCCATGTGAACTCACAAATAGGCCCATAAAATCAATGCCCCATACATCAAACAACTTAATCACCAATATCGGATTCATAGGTAGCTCTTGCCTCTTTGAAATTCCTCCTTCTCTTTGGCAACAATCACAAGACTTTTTGAAATCATGAGCTTGGTGGATGGTAGGCCAATAATACCCAGACTGCAAGATTTTATGCACAATCTGAATACCACTATGATGCCCACCAACAAGCGAAGAGTGACATGCCTCTAGTATACTAATCATCTCAATCTCGGGCACACAACGACGAACAATCCCATCAACACAAATACAAAACAGATAAGGCTCATCCCAAAAGAACTTCTTCACATCCTGCATAAACTTTTTTCTTTGGTGAAAGGACAAATTTGAAGGAACCAGATCACTTGCCAACTAGTTAGCAAAGTCTGCGAACCAAGAAATAAGATCATGAGAAGCAGTCAATACCTGTTTGTCTGGAAAAGCATTATTAATTTCAGCCCCATCTCCTATCTTAAGCATCGCTTCCTCCTCTAATCTGGACAAATAATCAGCAACTTGACTTTCTGTCCCCTTTCTGTCTTTCACCTCAAAGTCGAACTCTTGCAGCAACAATACCCATCTAATCAACCTTGGTTTTGCATCCTTCTTAGCCATTAGATACCTCAATACAGAATGGTCAGTATGCACAATGACTTTAGTACCAACCAAGTAGGATCAAAATTTTTCGAATGAGAAAACCATAGCAATGAGTTCTTGTTCAGTTACCGTATAGTTATTTTGAGCCATATTGAGAGTTTTGCTAGCATAGTAAATAGGATGAAGAATCTTCTCTTTTCTCTATCCCAATACCACACCAAGCGCCACTCAACTTGCATCACACATCACTTCAAACGGTTGACCCCAATCCGGTGAAATAAGGATAGGTGCGGAAACTAGCTTTTCTTTCAACTCTCCAAATGCTCTCAGACAAGCATCATTAAAAACAAACTTGCACTCCTTTTCGAGCAACTTGCAAAATAGGTGTGCAATTTTGGAGAAATCTTTGATAAACCTCATATAAAAGCCTGTATTCCCAAGAAAACCTCTAAAATCTTTAACAGAGATAGGTGGTGGAAGATTTTCTATTACCTCAACTTTAGCTCTATCAACCTCAATACATTTCTCAGAAATTCGATGACCCAGAACAATCCCCTCTTTCACCATGAAGTGACACTTTTCCCAATTGAGCACAAGATTGTACTCTTCACACCGTTTAAGTACCTCATCTAAATGATCCAAGCAACCATCAAATGAGTCACCTACTACAGAGAAATCATCCATAAATACCTCAATAGAGTCCTCCACCATATCAAAAAATATCGATATCATGCAACGCTGGAAGGTCGCTGGAGCATTACACAACCCAAATGGCATCCATTTGAAGGCGAAAGTCCCATAAAGGAAAGTGAATGTGGTCTTCTCTTGGTCTTCCGGGGCTATAGAGATTCGATTGTAGCCCGAATAACCATCAAGAAAACAATACCAACCCTTACCATCAAGGCGGTCCAACATCTGATCCATGAATGGCATAGGGAAGTGGTCATTTTCTGTCCAAGCATTCAATTTCCTATAGTCCATGCTTACTGTCCATCCAGTCACATGCAGCATCGGAACAAGCTCATTTTTCACATTAGGAACCATAGTAATCCCACATTTCTTGGGCACACACTGAGCAGGACAAACCCAACTACTATCTACAATGGGATAAATGACTCCAACATCCAACCACTTGATGATTTCCTTTTTCACTACCTCTTTCATAGGCGGATTTAGTCTCCTTTGGTGCTCAATACTAGGCTTGTGATCCGGCATGAGTTGGATTTTATCTGAACAAATTCCAAGAAGAATCCCAATAATGTCCGCAATAGTCCACCCAATAGCCCGTTTGAACCTTTTCAACACAAAAACCAATGCCTCAACTTGTTCACCATTCAAATCGGCCGCAATGATGACCGGTAAAGTACCATCTCTACCCAAGAATACATGCCTCAAATGTGATGGTAGAGCCTTAAGCTCTAATTTTGGAGCCTCTTCAACAGACGGTTTTGCGGGTGGAGAGTCGCGATTCTTCATATCTAACTTCAATCTCTTTGACTTGGAATATAATTCGAACCTATCAAGTGCGGAGACTAATTAATCATAGTCTTCAATACCATCACCCTCAAAATTCATTATTACCGCTGCCAGTGCATCTACACTTAACCTTTCTTCAATAGACACTTCAGAACCTCGCTCCAAAATATGATCCACCGCTGACACTGACTTGAGATCGCTTGCCTGCTTCATGGACCTACAGATATTAAAAGTTACCTCTTCACTATTCAATCAGAACTTCATCTTCCCTTTCTCCATATCGACCAAGGTGCACCCAGTAGCAAGGAATGGTCTACCTAGGATGATGGGAACCTCAAAATCAATCTCACAGTCAAGTATCACAAAATCTACCGGAAAAATAAACGACTCCACTTTCACAAGTACATCTTGGAGAACACCAATGGGCCTCTTCATAGTTCTATCGTCCATGAGTAATCGCATCGCAGTAGCTTTTGGAGCCCCTAAACCCAACTTCTTGTAAATAGACAATGGCATCAGATTAATACTAGCACCCAAATCACACAACGCCTTCGCAAAATGCAATAACCCAATGGTGCATGGAATAGTAAAAGCACCAGGATGATCTTTCTTCTGCACAAGCGACCGATTAGCAATATCCCTACAATGTTGCAACCTATCATCATCTTCAAAACTGACGGCCCTCTTCTTAGTCACCAAATATTTCATAAATTTTGCATACCGAGGCATTTGCTCCAAAGCCTCTATCAATGGAACATTGATGGAAAGTTGTTTCAACATAGTAATAAACCTGCGGTATTTCCCTTTTTCATTCTTCTTTACCAACCTCTGTGGGAATGAAGGTGGAGGTCTAGGCATGGAAACAACTTTTTAGGTTATCTCTGCTTCCTTCTCTGTAGCATTTTTGGACTCTCCAGTAACCTCAATCTCATCATCATCTTTCTCAACCACAATCTCGACCTCAGATGGCATAAGTGGATCAATGGTCTGCTTACCCCCTCGAGTAGTGACTGCCATACAATACCCACCGTTCTTTGGATTTTGGATGGTGTTGCTAGGAAGTGTGCCAGGCTGACGTGGGTTGACTGTAGTGGACAACTCATCTGCTGCTCAAGTTACTTGATCGACACTGCATGGGCATCAACTTTTTGACCGATTCCATACAAGTCGTTTCGCATCTCCTTCACATTCTCATCAGTCGAATCAAACCTCTTCATCATCTTCTGCATCATATCCTTAATCCGTGACATACTACCCCTAACTTCTCTATTTCCAGATTCCCAATTTTGTAGAGGAACATAAGGCCCAACCCTATCATTTATGTTGCCATAGTTGTTTCGGTTGTAGTTGTTATCGCGATTGTAGTTCCCATCCTGGACATAGTTACCCTCTCGGTTATAGTTGCCATAGTTCCGAACTTGGTTTCCTTGCCCTTGGCGCCAATTATCCGAGTTGGAACCCTAGGCGTTGGCTCAGAAACCCCCCGTCTGATCATTCACCACATAAGCATCCTCCTCATAGTAACATTCTTCCTCGGGTGGTGGTGGAGTCCTAGTCAAGTAATTCACCACATTTACCTTTTCTGGACCTCTGCTTACATGCTTCTATACCAGCCCAAGTTCTGTCCTTATTTGCGCCATCTCCTCACGAATGTCATCGGCAGATTGACTAGGTGCAGCTTGCACTGCAAATGTGTTTCTTCTAGTGTCAGACTTTCGAGTGCTCCATGCTTTATTGTTTTAGGAAATCTTCTCCATTTTCTCAGCGATCTCCTTAAAAGTGCACTCACCATATGATCCTCTAGCGATAGTATCAAGCACAGCCTTACCTTTGTCATCTTGCCCTCTGTAGAAATATTCCTTCAGTGACTCATCATCAATGCGGTGATTCGGAACACTTCTAATGAATGCAGTGAACCTTTCCCACGAACTACTCACAGACTCTCCAGTTAGTGCCATGAAGTTGTTGAGCTAATCTTTGTGGTTCAGCTTCTTTGACAACGGGAAGTACTTGGCCATGAACACCTTGTACAATTGGTCGCATGTATGGATTGAGTTATATGGAAGCTCAGAAAACCAAATGGTAGCATCTCCGATCAATGATAAAGGGAAGACTTTCAGCCCTATGACGTTCATATCCAACTCTGGTTGCCCCACACAACTCTTGCACACACTTCTCAACTTGGCCATGTGCCCATGTGTATCTTTCGAAGCCATACCCAAAAACAAACCCGTCGCTGTAAGAATCTGCAACAAACTGCTAGTCACCACGAATGTATTCCCCGGAGGTAGTGGAGGGAGAACAATGGGTCCTTCAGATTCAACAATATTAAACTTGACCTTGTAGTTATCTTGCAGCCTTTGTTCTGGCGAATTTTGCACCCTCAATGCATCTCCAAGTAAATTATCGCCATGAACCTGAGCATTCTCATTGACAACCGCATGAGTATGCAACTCAACTCCATCACCTATATTCACACCGATTGGGTTGACTTGGACCCCTTGATTTTTCATCCTTCTCAAAATTCTGCTTAACTCTGGATCGTACGGAGTCAATGGTTCACCTCGACTCCATGTACTTGGCATACACTAGAGTAGAAACCTGTAGAAAACAAAAACAAAAAATAAAGTAAAATTAGGAAATAATTGACTAAAGTTCAATAATGTAGTTAAACTTAATCTAAAAGCCTTATTCCCCGGTAGCGGCGCCAAAATTTGATATGCTCAAATTACACCTCCCTAAAGAAGCATAAGCGATCGTTATCAAGTAAAGAACCCAACTTGTAGGTTGGGGTCGATGCCACGAGGGATATGGTTTATACTTAAACTTAACTCACGATTATATTCATCTAGGCAACTTATTTCCGAGACAAGTAAAGGGGGGGGGGGATTTGTGAAACAAATTACCAATTGTTGTTTAATGCAACAAGTGAGCAAGATTCAAACTTTGTTGTTATCAACGAGAGAGAGAAACTAGGGCGTATGTGTTCCCTACGAGCTCTTAATGCGGTAATCCTAATAATAGTAATCCTTTCCTAGTGTATCACATCCAAAGAGGTAAGTTAGGTATCCCTAAGTGCTTGGTCCGCCAAATAGGGAATTTCACCCCGCACCTTGGTCCGGCCATGTGTGTATAATTTACTAACCCTTACCTTTACCTCAGATTAGACATCACATCAATGTATGACTTAGTTTTCACCCTCGCACCAATTGGCATTAGACTATTAGATAGTATCACACTAAATCTCTGTTGACAATTCTTTTCTTATTAATTACCTCCTTGGTCTGGCAAGTAGCAACAAGACGAGTTCTAACGCATGCATTCGTTAAAAAGACTTTTAAATGAAAGAATTACCAATACACGCATCAACACTATTCAAGAATTACTTAGTTATTATTCATACGTTATTAATTGTTCATGGTTCCCACAACCCTAATTGTGGATTTAGCTACTCATGCCTGCAAGAACACAGTTCATAATTTTAGAAGAAGAGTTGATGAACTTACGTATTGAGTATAAGAAACCCATAATCTCCAATTGAAATTCAAAGCAAAAATCTTATAAACCGAACTTAGGAAATCAAATTGCCAAAGTTTGCAAGTTAATTCCCAAGAAAATACCAAGAACTAAAATAATGCAATAGTGTCTAGCCCCCCCAAAACGAGGTTTACATACCCTATTTATAGAAAAACATGTCCTAAACAAAAAGGAAACGAAATAAGGAAATAAACTTTTCTGGACGCGGTTTCAATCGACGATACTGACCTACGGACTGTGGACTGACCTATGGTCCGTAGATCCCTTCTGTGGCTCAAGACAGACAATTTCTCAGAAGCTTGGAACCTTCAACTCCCAGTTGCAAACGATGGACATGTAGTACGGATCGTGGGTTGATCCACGGTCCGTGGGTTGATCCACGGTCTGTGGGTCCTCTTCCGTGGCTCCATCCTTAGAACTTTTCATCAGGTGCTGGAACTTCAGCTTCCATTTACAAACGATGGACGTGCAGGACGACCCGTAGGTCGACCTACGGTCCGTCATTCATTTCCGTGGTTCCACACTTGGTCAGACTTCCCTGATGTTCATTCCACGCCTACCCACTGACGGATCATGACTGGACCTACGGTCCGTAGGTAACTCCCATGGGTGGCTACTTCTGCATAATTTCAGTTGTATCTCTCTCAACCTCGTCTAAACCTATTCCTTGCAAATTTAGCACAATAAACATCAGTTCTAATACAAAATGGTCCTAGACACATACAACTCTTAAGTGAAATGTATTAAATATACCATAATCTCACGGTATATCACCCACACCTTAATCCATTCACTCTTTCGAGCTGAATGTGTGGGACTGGGTTTAGGATTCCCTCTCTCGAGATGAACCCAGGTCAACCCATGTCACAACCCACACCGTTGTGATTGGCACCCACACTAACCCTCCAATGGGAGAACCATTAATACAACCCAACTAATAAACTTAACCAAAGTGTTACACATTTAAGGCTACAGAAGCAGGTTTAAATAACTATATAATTAATACAGAGTCCCCATAAACTCCGGAAGTTCAACTAACATCTAACAACTAATGCAGAAATACCCCTAGAACCTAAAAGTCATTGTACCAAAACTCTACTAATGACAATTCTAAGAACAAGGGGTACAACCCCGAAACTAAACAAACACCTTAAACAAATAGTCTGAGTCCGAAAAGAAAAGACTTAAACAAGAGAGATCCATGGCAGCTGGAAAGAACTGGCTCATCCTTGAATCCGGCCACGCTCAATAGTCACCTAGATGAGGTCTATCAATAGCCGCCTGAAGATGCCTTGTACTCAACAAAGAACAAGAAAGTGCAGTATCAGTACACAACCACAGTGTACTGGTAGGATCGCGTGGCTATCCCAATAAGTGAAACACATGCAAGTAACCACATGAGTATAAGCAAGCATGTACCGAACATATACAATATTAGTCATCTTTTTAGGATCAATGTAGCATACCACATTCTCAATAATACACATTGGTTATCAATTTAGAGCAACATACAGTCTCCCAATATCAATCATCCTTAGATATGAACGTAATCATCACAAGTAGAGACACAACACAATTCAATGGTCCACTTGCGGAACCTAATTTAATGGCCCTCTCATGGAACCCATACCCAAACAGTTAGTGTACTGGTACGTGGTACCCGATCCAATATTTATGCCGAAACATGGCAATTGATCTAATGTTTATGCCGGAACGTGGCAACCGATCCCATGTTTATGCCGGAACGTGGCAACCGATCCAAGTTAGTGTGTCGAAACGTAACACCCGATCCATTCAACAAACCACAATAACAATCACAATGTATATTCTCACAATCATACAACAAGAGGTGATTCATGGCATACAATTATATAATTATCCTCATTTATGATTAGGGTGATCAATAATGCAACATTCGCATACATACATGCATCATAATGAGAAATTACAAACATATATCACACCAATATGAAATTACAACGATCACCTACCTCGAATCCAAGCTTGAATCCCCTAAGGCACTTGAATCTTCCCGCTTGTTCGTGGTCTAAAAATATACAATTAACGCAAAGATCATCAATCAAAGGTCTAATCATCCAGATTATAATGAACTCATTAACCCTAGACCAAACCCATGATCTCCATACCCAGATTAAGGATTTTTCCACCATAATTCCCATATCAAAACCCTCCCCCATCGTTAATTACCCATTATATTACTTTCTACGACTCGAAAAACATATCAGGGGAGTTAAAACCTAACCTTTAACCTTAAGAATGGTGGAAAACTGTCAAGAAAACCACTGGGGTCGTTCCTCAGCTCTGAAAGTTAAAAAGTGCAGAATAAAATATTTTTGGGGTTTATTTCCGATTTAAGTTGCGTCTGCCCCGCCATGGCGGGCCTAATCCCACTACAGCGGCCCTGCCCTGGCGGGAATAATTCTACCACAGCGGCTTGCACGAAACCAGTGAGCAAATTTAAGAATTTCAAACCACCATTTCACAACACACGTTCATCCCATGACACTCAGAAAATACCCTTTCACGCTAAGATCAGTTTCGAGAGTTCTACTCACCCGAATTCAATTTTGTAAAGTCGTACGGGGTTCCTTAACATCTTAGCTATCTACTCATGTAATCAAATTCATTAATAGATCTCTGATTTGTTACCACATTTCCCTGGACCTCAATGACTCCGATTTCATCCAATTCTGGACTAGGCTAGGATATCTCAAGTTACTACGAAAAAGTTTTTCTGGTCCAACTCTTTCCCCATTGGCTTTTTCCTAACGACGAAATCAGGTCGTTACAACCCAATACCCACAAAACATCAATCAAAAACCTTAGTTCTAAATCCTCTCTCTAGAGCAAGCCAAGAACACAAAGGAATAACTGCATTTGGAACTACAATTCTTAAATTCAACCACAATTAATGATTAAACTCATTTTTAAATAGCATTTAAATTAACAATGAGCAATACACATACACTAAATAAGCCATAATCACATAATCACACCCCAAAATTTGGGGTTTTAGCTAGACATTATAAAAAGATAAAAACAGTTACCAAATTGATTATCCATCAACTGGGTAAGAGTGTTTTCGTCTTTACAATGGTCTAAATTGATGAATTTAGAAGACCCACATCTAATTTCTCAAAAGTGAATTTCTTTAATCTTTCAAAGCTAATGAAAACTAGAGAAAGCTCTCTCCAGATGCTAAAAACTTGATAAAAGATTGTTCTCAAGAGTATTTGATGCTAAAATAAATTTTCAAAAAAGTATTTATAGTCGCAGAAAATAAGCTACGAAAGCTCATTCGGTGAAGTAAGTCGGGCTCGCTGAACCACTCGGCGAGCCGCCCTTTGGTCTCTTCCATCGCCCTTCTACCTTGGCATTCAACATCCTCAAGATCTGTAACTTTGGGCGATCTAACTTGGCTTCGCGGAATCACTTGGTGATCCATCGACTGCTCATTTCCATCGCCAACTTGGTTCTTTCCTTCAGGGCTTGGCACACTGGAACTTTAGGCGGCCTGATAAGCCACTCGGCGACACGCCGAGTACTCTTTGCGATCCTCAGGCTCGCCCATCTTCATTTCTTCAGTGTGTTTTGTTCCTTTTGCCTGTTAGTGTCCCTGCTTTGTTCCTCAATCCATATACCTGAAAATTAAGGATTTTTCATCAATTATTGCACAAATTAAGCATTTGAGGATACTAAATTTATATAAACAAAGCCCTAAGTGAGTCCAAATATCGAATTCATCAACACCCCAACTTAAACTTTTGCTTGTCCTCAAGTTCAGCAGTTTAAAAAGGATGTCTCAAATAGCGCTACATAAGACTTAATCATGAATGCACACAATAAGACTCAACTTACTCATGCAAGGATCAATTATGCACTCAAATATTCAAGTTGTGACTCACCATTATCAATGATTCTCAAGTTCACAATACCTGCTTCAAATGCAAGTTCAGGCTCAACAAAGGTACTCAAATGCCCTCACAACAAAGATGATTCCATATTCACACACAATTCTTCAACAATTTATAGTTTCGGAATCACATACAACTCTCACCTCACAAAGATGAACTCATGCATGACTTCACCCATAGGTTTGGCCTTATTTTCCAATCAACATTCGTTTCAGCTCACTCAAGATCAAAAAGGTCTTTTCAAAGCTTGTAACGAGGCTGAGTGTGAAGGTATGATCATTTAGGCTCATTGGATACTACCCTCATGAAATGTGGTATGAACATCACTTTTCTTCAGCATTTTTACTCATGCTCAAAATTCACCCCATTATTCAACTTTCAATGGAATACCGAACACCCCATTTCTTTTGCAACTTTCACAACTTTTTCATTCTTTTTCTTTTGCTTTCTTCTTTTCTTTCTCTTTTTTTATATGGAGGGGTTCCATATTTTTTTCAAGACCATTGTTCAAAGGGGAATTTTGCACACTTCTTGATTTACCTTCTCTTTTCACCACACCCACAACTTAGGCTTTTAACCTAAGTTGGCTATTCAATCAAACCACACTTCATGAGGATTATGGGTGAATGGATAAAGAGGGGTCACAATTGCTCAAGTTTCTTCCAAGAAAAGGATAAGGCTCAAATGGGGTTCAAGCAAGGTTCACATATCTCTCAAGGATGGCCATAAAAGAGGTATATTGTCAAATTGTTTCACTCTTCAAAATTGTTTCCTAAGATCATTCCAAGTTCTTGCATCACTTAGTCAACCGAACCAACAGGGCAAATTCTGGGTGTCATCACACACGGTTCACGGTAAGCTCATCACACAAGGCATTGGCACCAATATCAAACGAGACTCCACACTTTTGGTAGTGTGCAATGTTCATAACAAGAGACTCCATTTGATAACCGGCTAGTCACAACGAGATGCAAAAGGTCCACATATTGTCTATGAAACTTCATTTGGCCTTATTGTAGTCGCATATTCATTTTTGTTCAATTAAGAGCCCTATTCAAATCATCGGTATTGATCATAACCGATACTCAAATTTGCACAAGAACAGCCACATTCACAAAACCAGAGGTGGCAAAATTTTTCAGAAGGGTCAAAAACCATTTTCATTTCATAACAAGGCGCCATAAGCTCAAACATCCACAAAACAAGATCAAAACACGATTTAAAACACAAAACCCAATATATACATAAGACGTAGGTATAGAAATACCTCACCCCACCATAAATAAAAAGTAGTTGTCCTCAAATGCAATAAAAATAATCAACATTCAATAAAAACAATAGAGAGAGAGGTAAAGAATGATTATGTCTACACAGTCTCTCCATCTGTTGGGGCATCAATGCCCCGAGAAACACTCTGATCCTGGGCATCAGTGCCCAGTGTAACAGCAACACTGGCTCCACTAGGGCCTACCATGGAGGTGTCCCTCAAAGAAGCCTGTCGGGCAGCCTCAAACATAGCACCCTCCAAGTCGGCTAAATCATCATACACAACAACCTCTCGCTCCTCAAGTTGCTCCTCATCCGTCTCCACCTCTGACTCATCAGCAAACACATCATCCCTAGGCACATCTCTGGTGGTATCCGGAGGCATCTCAAAACTGGCCGGAGCATCCCGATCCTCAGCTGACTCAAAATGGGAAGTGAAGTCTGTGGACTTCGAATAGTCCACATCCTTTCTCAAATCTAAAACCTCGGCTTTCAAAGTCGTCACCTCTGAAGTAATCCCTTGTCGACTCTCACAAGTCTCTACTCTCGCTATGAGAGAGTCAATAGATGTCCGGAGGGGTGTCAACTCAGCTGAGATGGCTCGCTCAATAATCCAAAGCACATCTGCCTCTAACTGGGTATCCCGCACATTGGCAGAATGGGCTAGGCCTGGGAAGAAGTGGAAGTGGGTGTACCTGAAAGCCCGGAGTCCAGAGTAGTCAAAGATGCCTTTGCAAGTATAGACTCAACATCAATCTCCGGGGATGCATCCAATGGAGCCTCTCTCCTCCTATCCGCATCATCCCGAGTGTACTCAGCCTCTATGAGCCGGATATCGATGGAAGATGTAGGAGTGAACTTTATCTCCTTCTCTCGTCACGAGGAACTCCAGCATACCAACATAGCTCTATAATTATACTGGGAAGGGTAGGGACGTCTGACGCTGTTTGGCCCTCATGGATATCTCCTGCTCAATAATGAGTCCCAAGTTGATGCTCCTCCGCGCTATGATTGATCCAAGACAGGTCGTCTTTGGATGGCGGATGATGGACTTATTTTGTGAGAGCATAATGGAGCTGCTGATGAACTCAAACCAATACCTGGCTACTATATTCAAATCCTTCTTCTCAATTGGAGCTCCTGCCTTGATCCACCTCGGAGTGGTGTCAGAAATAAGGGGGGCTAACCATCTCTTTAAGTCATCCAGCGGCGACATAGTGGTGTCCAAACTCTGGTAGTCAGCCTCCAGTCCTCTATCCAAGACAACGTTGATATACTCGCTTCTGTATCTCACTACCTTCCCCCTGACCATGACTGACTCTACCGGTCTGAAGGCACTGTCCTTCTTCTTTTCCTTCGGTACCAGGTGGCCATACGCGATATAGAACTCTCGGACCCATGAAGGAATATATGAGCCATGAGGCCTGGTGAACTGCTCAAATCTATGGTACCGAAGTACCTATCCACTACATCATCTGTCGACAACCTCTTCTCCTCAATAATGGTCCTCAATATCTCGACCTTTAGCTTATTGAGAAGCCGGGGAAGAGGACCACTGTCTGTGTTAGAGCTGGCACTGTATCATCAACAGGTAAGGTAAAATTTGGGACCCTAGATGAATCCTGGCGAGACCTTGCACGAATCTTTTCTAGTCGGGATTGTATCGGTTGGTCATCATCAGGCTCGGAGAGTGAAACCTGATTGGTAAATGAATCCCCATCACTGTCGGAGTTGTGCTTCGGGCTCTCAGCTTCGGGCGCTATGCCCTTGACCTTGCCTCCCCTTGGAGGTGCCTTCTTACCTTTTTTAGCAGGAGCAACTGCTCCCTTATTCATCACGATTCCCCGTGCTCATTTGTGGAGTGGCATACCACTATCCTCCAAGTTGGTCCTAGCCATAGTTGCGAAACAAACCAAAAAGAGTTAGAAATACTCCAAGAAAAATGCAGAAAACATGTTGTAGAAAGACTCACCGAACAGTTCAACGAGTCGCCGAGTCGATTTGGCGAGGCAGATCGGGTTCACCGAAAGGACTGGTTGCAAAAAATTTCTAGAAAATAGACAGGTCGGCGACGTGAAGGGACTTTCGGCAAATCGCCGATATCATTCGGCGAACTTAGACTAGCCCGCCGAAAGTTACAATGTGTTTTAGGGGTTAAGGGGCAAAAAAGAAGCGAGTCGCCAAGTGCTCAGGCTTCTCGCCAAAAGTTACAGACTCAAACCCAACCAAACACACAATTAAGGGCGATCTAGGGTGTCATTGGCGAACCGCCGAGTGGTTCAGCGAGCTCGACCCAGCTCGCCAAACTGCCTAACGTGCCAATTTTCGCCCCCTCTTCCCAAAATTGAACCCACAGCCCCCAAAAGCAAAATCAAACCACACAAAAATTCAATTAGACTCAACCTATACAACCCATGTAACAGGGGTACTCAGACTTCCCCTTATTTGGCCGAAATTGGCCATTTGACGACTTTTACCCTTAAGAATGGCGTCAAATGCTCCATCATTTGGCAAAGTACGTCATTTCGCACAATTGGGGTTACTCAGACTTCACCCGACTAGACCCAACAACAAAATAGCACAACCCAACAATTTTTGATCAATTTAGAGCACAAAATTCGAGAAATAAAAATATAGGCATTTGAGGCACAATTACTAAACTACGATAGGCACAACTAGAACACAATTACGATTTCAGAGAGGCCCAACACACATCAACAAGATTTAAACAATTGCATTTGAATTTAACCGCTAATCAAGAGTTTGGGGTTCGGAAAACCAACATATTTGCCGAAATACGAGTTTGAAAAGCTAGGCGGCAAAGAAATACAACTCCGAGCCCGAGATCAAAGAGAAAAAGCAATAAAAGTAGGAGAATATTGAAAATCTAGAGTGCGGGTCTGATTGTATGAAGTTAAAAATGAGGGAATATGAAAGAGTTTAAAAGTTTAAACCTTTGGCCTTTTAAAACCGTTCAGTTCGAGACCCTTCGGCAATATTATTCATCCTCGCCGAACCACTCAACGATGTACCGAGTGATAACTTATTTCTCTGAGTTTTACAGGACCTCCAGTTAATTTAGGGGTCCAAACGGTGGACAAAGTCACGCTCGTCGACCTGTTCGGTGAGACGCCGACTTATCCATGGATCCGCCAAGTTTTACAGACTCCAATTTGATAATTTCTTGAGTCCAACGGTGGTCCAAGTCGGGCTCGCCGACCTCTTCGGTGAGACGCCGACGGGACTTTTGGCTCGCCAACCTGCACTTTTCAAATACATTCCACTTTTTCACCTGCAGAATCAACACCCGTTATTCCAAAAAACAAACACAAAGCAATAAAAACTTGGGTTGCCTCCCAAGAAGTGCCTTAGTTAACGTCGTGGTACGATTCAAGTACCCACTCAAACTTCATTATTGGGTTTTTCCATAGTATCACTAGGCAACCCTCCTTGTTGTCTCGAGTAGAGACGAGACAATATATGACCCATTTGGGTCTCCAGTAGCTTAATAGATATGGAATGAGAAGCAGTCATCTGATTTAACATTGAGACATTTTCTTTTATCTCTTTCAATACTCTGTCGTGTTCTTCAACTTTGTGGAGAATGAGTGAAAGTATTTCTTCTATCTGTACACCCTCATAGTCCTTGGGCTTTCTACGCTCATGAGGAGGAATGTACCTATCCTTCTTTTTGTACAGTATTTCAAATTCTATGATCCTTTTTGCCAAGAGATTCAGTTGGGTCAACATGTTGGCCAGATTCTGGTCCTTTTCTTGCTCCTTGTTGGTCTTAGTCATGCGATCGAGGAGTTGGGACACTATTGCATATGGTTGTCGTATTATACCTCCAGGATAAAGTTGGTCAGCCACTCCTCTGTTCTCAAGACCAAGACCTCTATAGAAACAGTCCGGTAACATCTTATCTGGGATTCCATGAGTTGGGCACTGCAACAGTAGTGTCTTAAATCTCAGCCATAACTCATGGATTGTCTCACCCTCCAAGTGCTTGAAATTTAGGATATTATCCCTAAGAATCACATCTTTGAAGGAGGATGGTCCACTTGGTTACCGTTGCTAGCATATATTCTCATTTTCTCTGTTTTAACAAGCAACACAGAAACCAAAACTAAAACTAAGTAGATTCAACTATAACCAACAAGAACACAATTCAACTTCACCAAAAGAATTTCAAACAACACCACTTCCCGATAGCATCGCCATTTTGATTTAACGTTTCAAGAACACCTCATCCAATTCTAGGTGTTCAACAATCGTAAATCAGTATAAAACCCAACTAAATGAGTTGGGGTCGAATCCCACAGTGAATGGTACATGTTTCAGATTCAATTGGAAAGTATAAATGCGGTCAAATCAGTCATGGGAATAAAAATTATTGAATAAAGACATCATTCAAATCAAGGGGTGACACGAATGTCAAATGGGGATTTTGGTTTTGATTATCAACTACAAACAATAGTCACAAACAATAAGAATTAACAATAATAAGACGGATTCTTGGGATGTTATCGATTATAGGCAATGTAGACATATGAGTAATTGCAACTATTAGTAAATAGATAGATATTAGTAAGTAGGCTAGGCTATAGGAGAGGTAAATTTTATCTCAAACAATTTACCCGAATCAAGTGATTTCTCTTGAACATCAACAATCATGCAAATTAAGAGCAACCCACACCTTAATCTATTCACTCTCTCGAGTTGAATGTGTGGGACTGGGTTTAGGATTCACTCTCTCGAACTGAACCCAGGTCAACCCAATACCCATAAACCATCAATCAAAAACCTTAGTTCTAAAACCTCTCTCTCGAGCAAGCCAAGAACATAAAGGAAGAAATGCATTTGCAACTACAATTTTGAAATTCAACCACAATTAATGATTAAACTCACTTTTAAATAGCATTTAAAGTAACAATTAGCAATACCCATACACTAAATAAGCTCATAATCACATAATCACACCCCAAGAATTGGGGTTTTAGCATTATAAAAAGGTTAAAACAATTACCAAATTGATTATCCTAGGTAAGAATAATTTCGTCTTTACAATGGTCCAAATTGATGAATCTCAAAGACCCACTTCCAATTTCTCAAAAGTGAATTTATTCAATCCTTTAAAGATAACGAAAACTAGAGAAAACTCTCTCAAGATGCTAAAAACTTGATAAAAGATTGTTCTCAAGAGTATTTGATACTAAACTAAATGGTCAAAAATGTATTTATAGTCGCAAAAAATAAGCTACGAAAGCTCATTCGGTGAAGTAAGTCGGGCTCGCCGAACCACTGGGCGAGTCGCCCTTTGGTCTCTTTCATCGCCCTTCTGCCTTGGTATTTAGCATACTTAAGGTCTGTAACTTTGGTGATCTAACTTGGTTTTGCGGAATCACTCGGCGATCCCCCAACTGCTCTTTTCCATTGCCAACTTGGTTCTTTCCTTTAGGGCTTGGCACACTGGAACTTTAGGCGGTCTAACACGTCACTCGGTAACACGCCGAGTACTCTTGGCAATCCTCAGGCTCGCACATCTTTATTTCTTTAGCCTATTTTGTTCCTTTTTGTCGGTTAGTGTCCCTGCTTTGATCCTCAATCCATATAACTGAATATCAAGGATATTTCATTAGTTATTGGCACAAATTAAGAATTTGAGGACACTAAATTTAAATAAGCAATGCCCTAAATAAGTCCAAATCTTGGACTCATCAGCAGGTACCTCGAGGCACCTCCGCCCCCGTGCC